>JAODAL010008766.1:0-115354 GCA_025379985.1 Phyllomedusa bahiana | reverse complement strand
GGCACGTTGTTCATACATTTTTAAATCTCCTGCACCGCCACTCTGGGGCACATTACGCACCTGTGGTGTTTTATAATGCACCTGATCTCGGGGCAGAGGGTGTGTGAGAAGTGGAGCGAACTTGAACTGTAACGAAGCTACATATTTGTAGCTTTGCTACAGCATTTCTGGGCGCATTACTGTTAGAATAGGTATACCACTTTGAAAGTGGTATACCTGAGTCAGAACGCTCACCCAAGCGCTAGAATGCGTCTGACCCAATGTAGAGCGAGTTCATATATCAAGCGCATTCTATCCTATTATTAGGCGCGTGAAATTGGGCATGTTAATGCCAAATTCATGCATGTCACCCTGAATCTGTGTTTTACATAACATCTGCACATTCTCTCTCAGTACAGTTGTGTTTTACATGGGACTGCACAGTACTGTTTTGTTTTACATTGGGCTGTGCAGCTCTCTCTCACAAAACAGTTGTGTATTGGACTGCACAGTTGTGTTTTATGCAGGACTGTGCAATACAGTTCTTTTTTACATGGGACTACGCACTAAAATCCCCTATATGGGACTGCATCTCTGTCTCACAGCACCAGGTGTCTTTCTCCCCCAACACAGCATCATGACTCTCCCCCTCCTCTCAGAACAGAATCAGATCTCTCTCTCTCTCTCTTGTCCCAGCACAGCATCAGTTCTCTCTAACTCTCCCCCGATACAGCATCAAGTCTCTCGCTTCCTCCTCGCAGAAAAGCATCAGGTCTCTTTTACTCTCCCCCAGCACAGCATCAGGTGTCTCTCTCTCCGTCCCAGCACAGCACCAGGTCTCTCTCTTCCTCCTCGCAGTACAGCATCAGGTGTCTCTCTCTCCCCCCAGCACAGCATCAGGTCCTCTCCGTCCGTGCACAGCATCAGGTGTCTCTCTCTCCCCAGCACAGCATCATGTCTCTCTCTCTCCCTCTCTCTTGTCCCAGCATAAAATCAGGTCTCTTTTACTCTCGCCCAATACAGCATCAGGTCTCTCTCTCTTGTCCCAGCACAGCATCATGTCTCTCTCTCTCCCCAGCACAGCATCATGTCTCTCTCTCTCTCCCCAGCACAGCATCATGTCTCTCTCTCTCTCCCCAGCACAGCATCATGTCTCTCTCTCCCCAGCACAGCATCATGTCTCTCTCTCTCTCCCCAGCACAGCATCATGTCTCTCTCTATCCCCCCAGCACAGCATCGGGGGTCTCTCGTTCGCCCCCGTCCCCGCACCGCATCTGGGCTCTCTCTCTCTCGACCAGCCCAGCACAGGATAGGGTCTCTCTAACCCCCCCCCATCCCAGCACACCATCAACACACTGTGCGCACTCCCAACAATGGGTGGGACGACATACATCATACAGCAGGGCCATCAGCCACTGGCTGGTTAGGTGGGTGGAATCTGACCTGGGCATTCACACAGTTGCTATGCAGACACAAAAGTCATCCATTCATCTAAGCCATAGGACTTTGTTAATGGTATCTTAGGACAAACTTCCATTTATGTTACCAACAATTTAAAATGTGATGTTTGTAGTGAGACAACCCTTTAAATATGTAGGCAAAGATATATAAAGTTTTTTTGTTTTTTTTTACCAAATTAATTGCTCATCTCTTGCTTGTTTATAGAAGTGTTCCTAGGCTACTGACCACCTTTCTCTGCTGTAGCAGCTCTGGCTGGGATGGTGATGTTGCTCCCTGCTGTGTCTTATCAGTACAGGAGTGTGTTTATCTTTCTTACTGACAAACTTTAATCCTTTAGGGCTCTGCAGCCTTCTGTCCTGGTGCTTCCTTCACCAATGTCCCTCTAACAGGCTCACCTAGGAATTGAAGCACTGAAATATCAGTCAGTGCTGTAGAATCGTCCACAGCCTGAACAGGAAGTGGGCACCTGAAGCTGGATGTGAAGTTAAGGTTCTGCCAATTAGTAAGATGGAAAAAGCACATAACCCTTTAGCAAGCCAAGAGTATATAGATATTAGGTATAAACTGCCTAACTTGTCTAGTCAAATAGTTAACAATAAACCACTGTAGACTACCAGGAATATTATTCCTAATTGATGATTTTTCAACCAGTCAACGAAATGTATGTTGTGGTTTTACAAAATGAGAATAATCTCTGTAACTTGTAAAACATGTTTTTTTTTTCATCTGGGACGTCCTGAATAGTGATGAGCGATTGTATCAACTATCGTTATCGATTCGATAGTCGATATCGGCAATTATCATGACGATTTCTGATAGTCGATAACAGATTATCGCTGATGACCATTAAAGTCTATGGGAGAGGAACAACACCTTCATTCTTACACCCAAACAGGGCTGGAGAAGCTGGAATTAACATCCACAACAGTAAACTGGATACATGCTACTTCTTGGGCAACACAATTAGGCAACAAGAGTCACAGACAAAAATTCACAGACTATTCACTATCCCTGTCTTGTACCACAGCATGACCCTTAAACCTGCATGACCCACAAATTAAAAAGTACCAGAAGGCAGTATTATTTGAATTGAAAACTAAATGGAGAAATAAATGGCCGTAAAACCTAACATTTAATATGAAAAATATAAAAAGCACACAAACACAGACACAACACCCTCAAGGATATATTAACAAGAGAGTGACAAAAAGAAAGACACTCAAAAGAATAAAGGCACACATGTGGGACACAGGGACCAATTAATGTATATGTATCCCTATAAAGCCCTAGGTAAGGGAACGATTAAGCCCTAACCTAAATGGCAAATCAGGAAAATCGCCCAAATAAGGGCGGTCCTGGCAGGAGCCTGACCCTGCACACACTCACCCTAAATACAATCCAATAGGTCCCATCCCAACATGTTTCGATCCTCAAACAGGGATCGCATCAGGGGATAATTAGGAGCGCAGAGACCAAAAGGAAGAAAAATTTTCCCAAAAGTAAAAAAAGTGAAACAAGCAATACACCTCACAGAGCTGCATTTGTGTATACTCAAGGACCCGGGAAATGAAAAACGGTTCCAAAAAAAATATTTGGTTGAGAAGCACGGGTTTTGGGGTACAGGCATCAAACTATATGAAGAGCATTCCTAAAAAAGATAGGCGGTTTTAACTACCACATCCTATAAGGGATTGTAGGACTTTTCCTGCACTACTTTTTGAGATTGTTTTTTCTATCGTTTGATGCCTGTACCCCACCTCGTGCTGCTCAACCAAAATATTCCGTAGGTACTCGTTTTTTATTTACCTGGATCTCTGTGAGTATACATGTAGTGCAGCTTTGTGAGGTGTAGAGATGAGCGATTGTGTCAACTATCGTTATTGTTCGTTAGTCGATTCGGAATTTTAAAGGGGACGATTTCCGATAGTCGTTTTAAAGATTATTGCCAAAACCCCATTAAAATTTATGGGAGAGGAACAACCCTTTCTTTTACACCCAAACAGGGTGGAAAAAGCTGGAAAATAACATCCACAAAGAAAAAAGTGCCGAAGGCAGTATTTTTAAAAACCATCATTTTCTTGAATGGACATTGAATATCCCTCCTGGAACGCAGCGCCCCTTAAAAAACCGTCTGACCCACAGATTAAAAAGTGCTGGAAAAAGGAGTCTTTAAACTACCATTTTAGTTGAATGGAATTACTTACGTCCTGGGCACAGCATGACCCCCCAAACCCTGCAGACACCCAGTTAAAAAAGTGCGGGGAAAAATGAGTTTTGGGAACCACCTTTTAGTGAATGGCATTGACATCCAGTTCTGGACTGCACATGCCCCAAAAAAACCCAGACAGGTGCCCTTATGGACCATCAGCAAAAAATTTTCCCAAAGGGGAAAATAAACTATTTTAAAAAAATAACTTGATTCTTAGTGCTGCTGAGCTACTTCCATTTTACTGTGACATTTTCCCCCGGATATTAGAATGTGAAGCAAACGAAAAGATGTCCCCGTAGGTCAACAAAGCCTGTCTGAAAATCCTTCATTCTACTGTCAAGGGGGTTGGGGGAAATTACTGGTCAAGGCAGGTAAAGCTGTTAAACAGGATCCGAGGTTCAGTTGGCAGGGCCAGACTTACAGTGGGTGGGGTTTTAAAAGCAAGGGCTGGGGGGTCCCGTCATTTATTAACACGCAGGTTCAGCTAGCAGTGCCCGAGTTACAGGGGTGCGGGGAAAGGCCAGGGGGGTGTTCGTCATTTTTTGAACGCAGGTTTCAGCTAGCAGTGCCCGAGTTAAGGGGGTGCAGAGCCCAGGCAGGTGTCCATATCCTTTAACATGGCAAAAAAAATCCCCTTTAAGACCAGCATCGAAAAAACAGTCGTGCCTGAGCCGGAGTGCGGAAGCGGAAGTGTGAGCTCAGACCCCACCCCCTTCCTCAGTCACAGCCAAGACCTGGTAGCGCTTAGAGAAATTTTGTTCGAGGCCCAGCCCCTCTTTGGGGCAAAATTTTGGTTCATTTGGGTCTTTTTTGACGCCCCTGTTTCACCCAGGTTGCCCTTTTTTTTGGCCCATTCTTTTACTCGTTTTTACCCCGTTTTGGGGAAATTGTCTCGGGCTTGGGGGGGTGATTGTCCTAACCATGCCCTTGTTTAAACCTAATTTTTAAGGGTTTCCTGTACCTCCCTTGTATAATTCAGAGAAATTTTGTATCACTATTTTGTACATGCAAGTTTTTAGTAGTTTAATTCTAAAAAACACATTTTTAAAATGGGTGGAATCCCACCATTTTTTGTTTCTCTTTTTTTAATTGTTTAAAGGGGTTGTCTCACTCAGGGATTGCTAGCTATGTTAAAAGTTTTGCAAAAACAAGTCTTTTTGCAAAAAGTTTCCATTAAGAGTGTCCCCCCCCCAAAAACCCTTTCCGTTTTGACAGCCCCATCCCCCTTGAGCCACTTTGACAATTGTGAAGAAAAAAATGTCTGTTAGAAACCAAAAATTTTTTGAATAGGCCCTGTGTATGCTGCTTTCAAGAAAAAACCCCCCAAAGATTCAAACTATGACCCTTTGGCCACTCTTGACAATTGTGAAGAACAAATGTTGTTAAAAACCACTTTTTTTTATAAAGGACCTGTAGAAATTGCGTTTTAAAAAGCAGCATGACCAAAAAATTAAAAAAAAACTTGTCGCCACTGTCAAAAATTTGGGAGGGAGAAATGCCACTTAAAACCCACATTTTTGTTAAAAGGGACATGATATAACTTTCTCACAGCACCAGACCCAAAACCATTGACAAGTGAAAAATTCTAAAGATAAAGTGAGTAAATGGAATACGGTTTTTTCATAAAAATTTGGGTGTCTTTACAGTCTCTCACGCAAAACCAGAAAAATGAATTTTGGGGAACTGAGAAAAAAAAATTGCAGTAAAAAAATGATTTTTTAAAAAAAAAAGTTTTAAAAGAACCTTTTTCTCTTGGGAAAGGAATTGAAGTGACCGGAAAAATAATCGGGACCTCGGCAAAGGGCCAACAAATCATCAAGATCCCGCCTGATTTTCTTGATGAAAGTCAAAATACCACATTATCTGTGGAAAGCCGGATAGTTTGTCTGTAATGATCCCCCCATGTGTAAAGGCCCACTCGATATGACGTGGCTGCTGGGCAGGACAAAAACCTTAGGGCGTGGCGAGCGAGCTCGGGTCATTCATCCATTTTGGATACCAAAGTCGATTGGGTCCGGAACACATCCAAAAAAACGGTGTTGAGACACAATTTTGGTTTCACTATGATCTTAAGCCAGTCCTGTGTGTTGTATGTGTGCCCTGCATTACAGCATTGGTGAGGGTTGGAAAATAAAAATTGTCGAGGTACCCATTAGGTTCTGCCACAATGGCCGCTGCTGCCGCTACGGGATTTGAACTCTACGCTTCAAGTTCTGACATTGTTCCACCCTGGGCATTTTGAAAAATGTGAAGCAGACACAACAGATATCTCCAGTTGATCAATCAGCACGGTCTCCAATTCCTGCATTTTACTCTTATTTGGGTGGGGGGAAGGAAAGTGCTGAGTTTTGCTTTGTACGGGGGGTCGAGGAGGGTGGCCCCCCAGTAAAGTTGTTCATTTTTATGGGCCCTTTTGTGAGGATCATGTTGGAGGAAATGGGATCCAAGCACTCATGGAGAGATGGAGCCTTGTTTCCCAAGCCCTGGGTCGAGGGGCACTAGAAAACTGATCTTCCTATCTTTTCCCCCTCCGCCTCAAATTCATTCCCCGGGAGGGGCACGGTAACGTCAGGTCCAGGAAACACCTAATCCTCCTCCTCCCCTTCCTCCGCTTCCTCCGGACAGCTTCAACAAAAACCCTGACTTGCCTCGATGATGCACTTGAGAGATGAGGGCCCCCCTTGCACTAGCCCTGGAACCCAACCCCTGCCTAATGAAGACCGATAAAATTTTGAAAAAATGTCGGGGGCTTCTGGATTCGAGGAGAAAAGGCTCCGTGTCCGCATCTTTGTCCGTCTCCTCCCCATCGTTGGTTGGACCTGATGTTTTTAGAGTGTCCAACGATTGTGAAAACTAAGCCCACAAAACTCATGCGACAAGGGGATTGTCCGCACTGGGCCTTTTGGTGGGGGTTTTTCAAAACTGCCAAGGATGGTGCACCCGCTCTTTTACCTGCTCCACTCTCGGGGCTCAACACCCCAGGTCGCACCCCGCTTTCAGGACATGTGCACTTCGTATGCTAATGGCTTGCGTGCTGCCACAATCGCCTGGAGCATGTGGAGGGTGGGAATTTCCCGCTTTTTCCACAACAAAAAAAGAGACGGTTGACGGGGAGGCCCAGCTGACCTGCAAGCAGCCAGGCGGGGCGAAGGGGTGGGAACGGGGGGAGTGCGAGCTACCCTCGACCTTCCCAAGCAGGCAGTCCCGACCCGGGGTAACTTTTGACATTTCTGGGCAACAAGGTTCATAACAGTGCTCCGCAACGATCTTAAGGGGCCGCAGAATTCGACCGTTATCGAAAAACCACCTTTCCTGGAAAGGTTCTTTTTACCCAGCCAGGGTCTGTCTTGTTGCGGAGAGCCGTCACAGTCCCTTGTGTTTCGGTCTCCAAGACGATTAAATTTCACATGGCCTGGTTTCATGGGCAAGTGATGCTACCAGTGGGGTCTTGGGGGAAAAAATCCTGCACCATCTCTGCGGTTTTAAAGCGTGCGCCGAGCCTGAGAGTCACCATTACCACCAGAACATACACCCCGTCACCCCCGTGATTTTCAAGAGATATAGGGGGCCTTGGCCGTGCTTACTAGGTTTTTCCCGTATCGGTGGTCAGATGGACTTTGCTGGTCCCGATGCAGACAACGCGTTGAAATTTTAGTGACAGTTGCTGGCCCGGGGGGGACGGGCTTTTTCCCGGAAAATAAATGCCTGCTCGGCATCTGGGATTGAGGGAAGGGAAGGCCATGATGTGGGGAAAAACATCTGTGTCCACCAGGGCGGAAAGGGGAGCATTTAAGGCAAAGCTGCCCAAAGCCGCATTAGGCTTTTTGGTTTGGGATGGTTTGGGGTTTAAAATGTTTTTTTATGCCCCCAAAACCCGGGAGACAGAAGGCTGGTGCTAGACTGGCCACCGGTACGGATTCAGTCAAACTGGTGTAAGGGGGATGGTGGGATGGGGGCTCTGGTGGGGGCTGGTGGGATTGGGCGACGGTGGAGGGTGAATGGGGGCTGATCCCTGTCATGACTTGAGAGAAAATGGGCGCTGAGGAAAAGTTGGGGGGTGGGGGGGAGGGGGGGAGGGGAGGACAGGGGTGTGACAGTGGGTTGGGAAACCCGGGTTTGGTTTTTAGCCTTTTTTTGGCCAAGTTTCCCTCCATTTCAACTCATGCATTCGCTCATGTGACTAGACATGTTGGTGGTGGTTAAACCTTAAGATTCTTGCCTTTACTGATGCGTTTACGGCAAAGGTGGCATATGACATCGCTGGGTGAATCAGAGGCTTGATTGAAAAAGGCTCAGGCTTGAGAGGTCCTTGACTTTTTTGACGGCGATAAGTTAGGAGTTGTGTTTCCGCTGATCGTGGCTGGCGGAATAATTTCAGCGGACTTGTGCGACCACCCTCTACCTTTTTGAGGCTGGACCCATACTGACACTTCCCCATCATCTTCCTCCACGTCCAGTGATGAAGCGCTCGCAAGCAAATTCTGCTGAAAAGACCACGTTGGATCCGCAATGTTGTCATCATCATCATCATCAACACAGGTGACTTCCTCATTGTAATGGTTCGGTGGATTCGCTGGACCACCGCAAGCGATGATAGTTAAGCCACGCCAGAAAGCAGAGTCTAAGTAGCCCCCAGTATTCACCAGAGCCCGCCGCAAAGTGGGATGGACTTGCTGTGGCATGAGGCTACCACGTCGCTACCCCTGACGTGACTTGCTTGTGATGGCGGCCGAGGTAAGGCTTGGTACAGAATCACAATCCAGAGACGTAGTCGGGGACAGGCAGGAGGTCATGACGGGCGGCAGAGGTTCGTGGTCAGAGACGGGCTGAGGGTCAGGGCAGGCGGCAAACAGGCAAGGTCAGGAAACGTAGCGGAACGGGCTGGTACACGGGTAATCAACAGAACTCCAAAACTCTCTCTAGACAAACTAACACACACCAACAATCTGGCAGAGTGTGCAGGGGGCGTGTACAATATATAGGACCAGCGGCCGGCAATTAGCAAATTACCGGTGCGCTGGCCCTTTAACTCCAGACCAGCCGTCGCGCGCGCGCCCTAAGCAGCGGGTACGTGTACGGCAGCCGGCACAGGCAGGAGCATGGGACACAGGAGCGTGGACGGGTAAGTAACCCGGCGCCGGAGCCTGTGCAGCAGGGGGCCGGCCGCAGGGGGCGACGCCACCCGCGCCAGCCCCCATGACAGTACCCCCCCCCCCTTTAGGTCACCCCCTCTTTTTACGGAATTTGGAGAGGATGTTAGGCGACAGGTTGGCCTCAGGTTCCCACGAACGCTCCTCCGGCCCGAACCCCTTTTAGTCAATAAGAAAGAACCGCTTCCCCCTCACTGTTTTTTCCGCCAACACCTCCTTGACCTCAAAGATGTTATCAGAGTTGGCCACAGGAGAAGGCGAAAAACGGATCCATGGGAGAAACGGTTCAGCACCACCGGTTTGAGGAGAGAAACATGGAACGCCTTCGGGATGCGCAAAGTAGGAGGCAAGCGGAGCTTGTAGGACACCGGGTTCAGTTGCTGAAGAACAACAAAAGGGTCCAAATACTTAGGACCTAACTTATAACTGGGCACCTTGAAACAAATATATTTGGCGGACAACCAAACTCTATTACCCGGCTTAAATAGAGCAACAGGGTCTACGGTACCTGTCGGCCTGGACTTTGGTGCGAGTGGAGGCCCGTAGAAGGGCCTGTCGTGTGACTTGCCAGAGTGCCTTGATGTCCCGTACTTGGGAATCCACAGCAGGAACGTGACACGAGGTAGCAAGAGACAGAGGCAGGTGGGGATGTAGCCCAAACACAACAAAAAAGGGAGAGGCTCCAGCGGACTCCGAGTCTAGGGAATTATACGAAAATTCCACCCAGGGGAGGAGGTCAGACCAGTTATCCTGATGGGTGGATACAAAATGTCGTAGGTAGGTACCTAAAACTTGATTGACCCTCTCTACCTGCCCATTGGTTTGAGGGTGGTAAGCAGATGAGAAGTCTAGCTGAACCTGCAACTGAGCACACAGAGCCCGCCAGAATTTCGACACAAACTGGACCCCCCTATCTGAGACGATAGGCAATGGGAGCCCTTGTAGCCAATAAATGGGGTGAAAAAAAGTGCTGGGACAGCTGGGGGGCAGAAGGTAACCCAGGCAGAGGAACAAAGTGAGCCATATTTGAGAATCTATCAGTCACCACCCAGGTGACAGTGTTTCCAGAGGGAGCCAGGAGGTCAGTAACAAAGTCCATGGCTACATGGGACCAAGGTCTTTCAGGCACCGGGAGAGGCTGAAGCAGACCCGCGGGTCTGAGACGAGGGACTTTATTTCGGGCACAGGAGGTACAAGCCAGGACAAAGTCTCTAATATCTTGAGCGAGAGTGGGCCACCAATAGTAGCGAGAGATTAATTGTAGAGACTTGTGGACTCCAGGATGACCAGCTGTTCATGAGGAATGTCTCCTCTTCAGGATTCGAAGCCGCATGGCAGTGCGTACGTAGGTCTTCCCAGGAGGTAGATGTTGAAGATCCACAGGGGCTGCCGTGAGTAGACGTTCTGGAGGAATTATGTGCTGCAGAGGCGGCTCTAGGCCCATAGTGTCCGAGAATCTAGAGAGGGCGTCTGTCCTAACGTTCTTCTCAGCAGGCCAAAAGTGAAGGGGAAAATCAAAGCAGGCGAAAAATAGCGACCACCTGGCTTGTCGAGGATTCAGCCGTTGAGCAGACTGGAGATAAAGAACTTTTTTGTGATCGATGAAGATCTCGATAGGGTGGCGAGCCCCCTCCAGCAAGTGCCGCCATTCTTCTAGGGCTAACTTTATGGCCAGTAGTTCGCGATCACCAATCGTGTAATTTCGTTCGGCTGGGGTGAAGGTTTTAGAGAAGAAGCCACAAGTACGCAGTTTCCCAGAGGAGGTCTTCTGTAGGAGGACAGCGCCTGCACCTACTGAGGAGGCGTCCACTTCAAGGACGAACGGACGCTGCGGGTCCGGGCGAGACAGAACTGGAGCAGAAGCAAATGCTGACTTAAGGCGATCAAAGGCTTCTTGAGGGCAGGATTTGGGGTTGGCATTTTTCTTCGTAAGGGCCACCAGCGGGGCCACGAGCGTGGAGAAATGCGGGACGAACTGTCGGTAATAATTTGCAAACCCCAGAAAATGTTGGATAGAGCGAAGGCCCACTGGTCGAGGCCACTGTAAGACTGCCGACCGCTTAGAAGGATCCATCTGAAGCCCCTGATCCGAGACGATGTACCGAAGGAAGGGCAACGAGGTGCGTTCGAACAGGCATTTATCCAGTTTGGCATATAACTGGTGGTCCTGGAGACGTTTGAGCACCTGGCAGACATGGTAGCAGTGAGTTTCCAGATCAGGAGAGAAGATTAAGATGTCATCTAGGTAGACGATAACACAGACGTAGAGGAGATCGCGGAAGATCTCATTGACGAAATTCTGGAACACCGCCGGATCATTGCAGAGGCCAAGCGGCATGACGCGATAGTCACAATGGCCATCCCGGGTATTAAAGGCCGTCTTCCACTCCTCGCCTTCACGGATACGAATCAAGTTGTATGTTCCACATAAGTCCAACTTAGAAAAGATTTTTGCGCCACACAGGCGATCAAAAAGTTCTGATATCAGAGGCAGGGGGTATCGATTTTTTAGAGTGATTTTGTTAAGTCCCCGATAATCGGTACAGGGCCGGAAAGTACCATCTTTCTTTTCAACAAAAGAAACCGGCCCCCGCAGGCGAGGAAGCCTTTACGGAGATTCTCCTGGATATATTCCGTCATCGCCTTAGTCTCCGGGACAGAAAGAGGATAGACTCTACCTCGGGGAGGAGTACTCCCGGGTTGCAGGTCAATAGGACAGTCGAACGGCCGATGCGGGGGAAGAGATTCAGCCTGTCTTTCGGAAAAGACGTCGGCTAGATCCTGGTACGGATTGGACAGACCCAGCAGAGGCTTCGTAGACTTAACAGAGGCGGGCCATAGAGCTGGACGGAGGTCAGGCAGGCATCGCGAATGGCAGGCGGGACCCCAATGGATAATCTCGCCCGTGTTCCAGTCTAAGGTCGGAGCATGGACTTGCAACCAAGGGAGGGCCAGGAGGATTTCCGAAGAGGAGCGAGGCAGAACAAGGAGTTTCAGAGTCTCCTTGTGTAGGGCACCTATCTGCAAAGTGAGGGCCGCAGTGCAGAACCGAATAGCATTCTTTAGGCATCTTTCTGCAGAAGGGTCACGGGAAACGAAATTTGGACACCAGAGCTTGGCTGGCAAAATTTCCAGCGGACCCCAAATCAAGGAAGGCGGTGGCTTGAAAGGTGCTGTCCGGCGAAATTCCACAGAGTACGGGAATGGTCAGACGGGGAGAGGCCACACTGACACCTAGGGATACCTCTCCTGCGAGCCCTAGGTGCGAGAGTTTCCCGGGTGCACCGGACAGTCCCCAATGAAGTGGCCAGAACCGTGGTCGGGCTATTTCCCGTTGGAGGCGGAGCTCTTGTTGTCTCTCAGCAAACCGAATATCAATTCGGGTAGCTAACCGAATCAGTTCGTCCAGAGCAGATGGCAGGTCCCGACCAGCGAGCTCGTCTTTAATCCGCCCAGAAAGGCCTTGCCAGAAGGTCGCCACCAAAGCCTCATTATTCCTGTCCAGCTCAGAGGCTAGGGTGCGGAACTGCACGGAGTACTGATCCACAGTAGAGTCGCCCTGACGGAGATAGAGCAGAGCTGCGGCAGTGGAGGGGGTGCGCCCAGGCTCCTCGAAGACGGTGCGGAACCCCCGGAGGAAGGTTTGCAGATTTGCCGTCAACGGATCTCCTCGGTCCCATAGCGGAGTGGCCAAGGTCAAGGCTTCCCCCGATAAGAGGCTAATTATGAAGGCCACCTTAGCCCATTTGGTAGGGAATTGATGCCCTAACATTTTGATGTGGATGGAGCTTTGACTGATGAAGCCACGGCACTTCTTGGGGTCTCCATAATAGCGTGAAGGGAGTGGCAGATGCAGAGATGATCCCGGTGCAGGAGCAGGTAGAGCCATGGCTGCAGAAGCAACTGGTGCTGGTGTGGCGGATGCAGCTGCAGGCGGAGGTAGACGGGCCGCAAAGTTCTGCATCATGGGGGCAAGCTGGTCAATACGCTGGCTCTGCTGGGCGACGGTCGTCGTGACGTCCCGGAGCTCGGGCAAAGGTACCCTGGCGAAATCCATGTCCAGATTGTACTGTAATGGTTCGATGGATTCGCTGGACCACCGCAAGCGATGATAGTTAAACCACGCCAGGGAGCGGAGTCTAAGTAGCCCCCAGTATTCACCAGAGCCCGTCGCAAAGCTACCACGTCGCTACCCCTGACGTGACTTGCTTGCGATGGCGGCCGGGGTAATGCATGGAACAGAATCACAATCCAGAGATGTAGTTGGGGACAGGCAGGAGGTCAGGACGGGCAGCGGAGGTTCGTGGTCAGAGACAGGCAGACGGTCAGGGCAGGCGGCAAACAGGCAAGGTCAGGAAACGTAGCGGAACAGACTGATACACGGGTAATCAACAGAACTCCAAAATTCACTCTAGACAAGGTAATGCACACCAACAATCTGGTAGAGAGTTCAGGGGGCGTGTACAATATATAGGACCAGCGGCCGGCAATTAGCAAATTACCAGTGCGCTGGCCCTTTAAATCCAGGCCAGCCATCGCACGCGTGCCCTAAGGAGCATGGGACGGCCGGCACAGGCAGGATCAGGGGACACAGTAGCATGGGCGGGTAAGTAAGGGGGGGGTGGCGGGCAGGGGGGCGGCCGCGGATGGCTGCGGCACCCGCACCAACCCCCATGACACTTTTGCTGACATTCTACATCCTTGAGCTGCGGGCTACAAGAAACAGGCACTGCCAGGCGTTGCCGACCGCTCGGGATTTGTGGCGACTGACCGGTTTTCTTCTCCTCCTCTGATGGCATCAGCAATTGGGCGTCAGAGCAGACAAAATCATCCTCTTTGGCCTCTTAATCTTTTGAAATGCCTTCGGACCCCAACTGCATTTTGTCATCAAAGAGGTCTTCAGAAAATAGAGTATCCATAGTGGTGGGTACACGAGTTGACATGTGGGCTGCCTTCGCTTCATGTTGGACGGATGCTGACGATGATGATTACGACATTTGTGGCCGTGACTGGGAGGACGAGGAGGTAAGACTGCTGGATGCAGGTTGCATTAACCACTGAAGAACAAATTGGCAACGCTGTTCATTACTGAGATTCACAGGGCACCGACCCAGCGATGACAGGCCAGACGGACCTGCAACCGACGATCCGCTGGCTTGCGTGTTGTCGCCAGCACTGGAAGGAGCACCTTCTCTCGTACCTCTACCTCCATGTCCTACACCCCTCATTGCTCGCTTACCACCTGCATTTCACTCCATGTTCAAAAAGATAAAAATTTTGAAAGATATGGAAGAGTTTTTGATAGTCTCTTATTGAAAGACGGCAAATCACAGCTATTCTTGAATCCTTCTAATTTCCTACAGCCAAAAAGGATTAAAAACAGAATTGTTTCTAGCGAATACCTGTGAAATGCGGTCTGGTGGAAGAACCGTAAAACAAAATCAACAGTGTTCTTCCTTCAGTCCCAGGGATTTACAACTGCCCAGTAGGACTAGGAATTGATAGTTTTCAACAAAACTATCTGTGCCAAACTGAGATTCACCGAGCACAATAAAACTATTCAAAAGTTACACGGATGAGAAATTGTGTTTTTTGAAGCAATGACACACGAGAACAGTTACTAGAAAATTTCTGTATCCTAATGTAAGTACAAGCAGGCTCTTTGAACAAAACTGGGATGCACTAAAGTGCTATACAGCTATTTAAAAGTTATACGGATAAAAAAAGGTAGTTTTTGCAACAATGAAATACACCAGCAGTTACTACAAAATTTCTGTATCCTAATGTAAGTACAAGCTGGCTCTTTGAACAAAGCTGGGCTGCGCTAAAGTGAAATACAGCTATTTAAAAATTATACGGATAATAAAAGGTGGTTTTTGCACCAATGAAATACACCAGCAGTTACTACAAAATTTCGGTATCCTAATTTAAATACATAGTGGTTCTTTGAACAAAACGGGGCTGCACTAAAGTAAAATACAGCTATTTAAAAATTATACGGATAAGAAAAGTTGTTTTTTTCACCTATGAAATACACCAGTAGTTACTACAAAATCTCTGTATCCTAATTTAAATACAAGGTGGCTCTTTGAAAAAAACTGGGCTGCACTAAAGTTTTAATTTGTCCCTAGCCCTAACCATAACCCTAAGTTGTGATGGGGTTAGGGTTCTCAGGTCGTTTTAGGTAAGTTAACTCTTAAATTACCTAAAAAACCCCAAACCCAACATAGGGCTAGGTTACAGTTATGGTTAGAGACAACTTTTTTGCCAATTTATACCAAACTTCATTTTGAGATGACTAAATTTACAGAACTTCGAGTCTAATTTTACTTTGCCCCAAATCTAAAGCACAACATTAATCAGGATTAATTTTGGGCACCGATGCAGAAAGAAAACACTTACTGTATTCTCATTTGTTTGTAAAGCCTAGGTGTACCTCTGATAAAAAACACTAAGCCTAAAGTGTTGTATGACCAATAGCAACAATCTACCAGAGCTAAACAACAGTGTTAACTTGATGTGGTAGTTATCATGGCTTTCCATCTGTTTTTAACTCCTTAACGACCGCCCGCCGACTTTAGATGTCGGCTGGTGCGGGTCGTTCGTCTGCAGCAATGTCTTTAGACGTCGCTGCAGACAACGGAGTTTGTACTACACAGATCTGATCCCAGAGCATCTCGTGCGAGCACCAGGCAGCGGGGGAAACCTCCGCAACTCGGTGCTTTAACCCTTTGATTGCCGCGGTGCGTTACTGCAGTGCAATCAAAGGGTTTCTCCTGCTCTGTCGGGTGATCGGAACACCCGGTCACCCAACAGAGCTCGGGGAATGGCTGCATAGTCAGCTCTGGAGACCTAGAGTGGCCCCAGAGCTGTCTGTATATGAAGCCAGTGACTAGGACACACTCTGTGCTGTCCAGATCACTGCCTGTGTCAAAGTGTCACAGATTAGAATGTATTAGCATATATGAATATGCTAATACATTACTACATATAAAAAAAAAAAAATGTAAAACAGTTCTCCCTTCAGGGGATTTAAAAAAAACAAAAACAGAAAAAGTGTAAAAAAATAAATAATAAAATAAAAATAAATATTTAATAAAAATAAAAATAATTGTGCATATATTACACACAAAAAAAAACAAAAGCCTACACATATTAGGTATCCACACGACCGTAATAACCTGTAGAATTAATCTAACAAGTTATTAAGTGTGAAATGTGAATGGTGTAGAAAATTAAAAAATAAATAAATAAAAATAAATAAATCTGCAATTATTTATAAGTGAATTTAAACTATTCCGCCATAAATTACAACTTGTCTTGAATAAAACGAGGCCTCATACAACTACATCATTGAAAAAATTTCCAACTGTTAAAACGCAAGGAGGCAAAAACAAAAAAAATGTTCTGGTCATTAACTACTTTTCAGATGTTCGGCTTAAGGGCTTAAACTAGAACTCTAGACCACTAGAACTCTAGACAAAAACAACATTTCATGTGGAAAGCTGACAAAGTATAATCAGGGGAAGTTTTACACTGTGTATTATAGGAACCTAAAATGGTCATTGTATACCTAATGCCAACTAACCACTTATTGTAGTCCAGGAATGGTCTCCAACTTTTGGCTTCTCACTTGTTGTGAAACTACTAACCTTTCTTGACAGCCGCAAGGTTAACTCATCCTGAGCCCCATGCACCTGTTTCTAATTAGTGATAATGCTGCAAATAACTCATAGGAACAGAATTTACAGGCAAAATATATACAAGGATGGAGAAAAATAACTTTCATCTGCACACTCATCATTATGATAGCAGCTAAATTAGGATGTAAATTGTAATTACAGTGCTCCACTTAGTCATAATAAGATATATTTGTGCTTTAATTGCGGGCTCCTAGAAACATAGCGAGAACTTTATCATAGATTGAATTAGGGCCTGCAGATGGGGGCACTCCACTGATTTGGATAGCCTTGGTGCTTGGGAATAACGAAGAGGTGAAGGGGGAACCAGAAATTTTAGGAATGGTTAAAACACATGAAAAATTAAGTTTTATATTATTGCCTACCGAATCTGACGAGGAGTCATCTATATCAATGCTACCAGTTCTGGAATTTAAAAGCACTTTTTTGGTAGTGTTTCTTCATTCCACTCTAAGATGATGATATCAGAGACAAGTTTTATAAAGTGATCATGTGGACATCTGATCTCTAGCCTTGATTGACTTGGTGAGAGTTAAAAGGTCTATCTCTTTTTGGGGAGAGCCACCAATAAATTGGTTGGTGTGATGATTTATTTGCCTTTCACACCTCAATGCCTTTTTTGCATGAAGTAAAAGATTATGGGAAAAGAGCTGAAGAGCTCCACAACGCCCTCTATTGGATGTAGTTAACCTCAATTCACATGTAACTCAGAAGAGCCT
Source organism: Phyllomedusa bahiana (assembly GCA_025379985.1). Lineage (NCBI taxonomy): Eukaryota > Metazoa > Chordata > Amphibia > Anura > Hylidae > Phyllomedusa > Phyllomedusa bahiana. The sequence continues at coordinate 98,136 of JAODAL010008766.1, read as the reverse complement.
TGTGATGTGAAAAGGACTTAAATCAAACCAGTTAAGTTTGTTTTGGTTTAAGTCCTTTTCTTATTGCAAGGCTCTTCTGAGTTTCATGTGAATTGAGGATAACTACATACAAACGAGGACGCTGTGGAGCTCTTTTCCCATAAGCCTTTGGTGAGTGTTAATCAGGAGCACCATTCTGCATAGGAGAGACAAAAAAAAAATAACAATGGGCTGTAAGCTTTCTTGGCTGTAGCATGTGTTTAGAGGTCAATCACAGAAGAAAGGAGGCTTACTTGCTGATCCTCAGGCAGGTCAGAAATCCATTCCCAATAGAACTCAAAGCAGTTACAATGTCATATGGGAAGCTTTCACAACTGCCGAACCTGTGGAACATTCCCATATGGCATTGTTGCTTCCCTAAATCCTATTCAAAATTGGTTTCTGACCTGTTTTAGGATAAGTAAATAAGCCTCCATTCTACTGTGATTTATATTTAATTTTTGTACCATATATTTCTGGGGTATAATTAGCCTTTTAACGCCGAGGCTTATTTTTTTCATGTTCATTTTTCCCTCCCCACCTTCCCAGAGCCATAACTTTTTTGTTTTTTCATCTACATAGACATATAAGGGCTTTTATTTTGTGGGACAAGATGTACTTTCTAATGATCAGGAATAGAAGAATGCGAACGGCAGCACCAAATGGATTAAAACAGGAACTCTTTATTCCATAAGGAGTACAAAATGCAACGTTTCAGCCACTACACTGTGGCCTTTCTCAAGCAGCACAAATCCCAAATGTATAAAAGCACAAATATATTCAAAATACAAGGTCCTCCCACCTGCTGTTTAGACCAATGGTATGTTCCATGTGGTCATTAATCAAACAACAAACATATGAGACAGCAATGGTAGATTAAACATAGTGACAAATCACATTAAAAACAATCAATATTACAATAGTGACAACCCTCGGCTCACACCTAGGCAGGGATGCATGTTCGTTATCTCACACATGATCTCGGCGTCCTGCCGACCGTACTGCGCATGACCGGAAGTTAGGCGCTGGTACCCGCGCTCACACATACGGAATAATGCAAAGGCATACCGCGCATGTCAGCAGGCTAAACGCCGATATTTAAAGATGGCAACCACGGTTTTTCCCTCTTACTAAGTGCGCAGGTCTGGACTAATGGTCCAGTCCAACCCGCGCATATTTTACAAGGGGCCTGCCGTTATTATGGGTTATTTATACATATAAAACAAAGAATATTAGCCAATGTGAACGCTCAATAAAGTTAACTGAAAAAAACTCAGTCATAAGCGTGCATTGTATAGAATTGTCCCAAAAAAAAAAAAAGAGGCAAAATCCTATCATAATTAAATGGAAGCATATAGAAAAAAAATCCACTTCTCACAGGAATGCTCTATCCCCACTGGTATGTTAATTTTACAATACATACTATCTAGACCCTATCATAAGCACACAAAAAATAAATTTGTGATTATTAAATCTTTATTACAAAAATTCCATATTAAATATATGTAACAAATAGAACCCAAATCATTTTAAACAAAAAACTTTAATTGTGCAAAAAATAAAAACAAATATAATCCCGCCAAAGAGAAGAGCCGAGGGTGTCATCTGAAAGGTAAAAGAACAAGTATTAAAAAAATATATATATACAGCCACATGATTCATGTAAATACAGGATGGATAATTAAATTCTAAATTCTAAATTTAGTCCTAGGGGTTGTAATGTTTGTAGCTCAAAGATCCATCTACTCTCCTTCTTTTTCAACAATGCTTCTCGATCACCCCCCCCCCCCCCCGTCTTAATGGGGGAACAGAATCTATCACCCGAAATCTTAATTGGGAGATAGAATGTCGCAATTCCACAAAGTGTTTAGCTACCGGGGCATCCATACACTTATTCCTAATGGTACTCTTGTGTTTATTCATCCTCAATCTGACCTCCATTGTCGTCTCTCCTACATACATGAGACCACAAGGACAAGTAATTACATAAATTACATAGCTGGATCGGCAAGTGTATCTCTCCTTAATATAATATTTTTTACCACTTTGAGGATGTGTAAAGGTATTTCCCTTGGCCAGATTGCCACAGTTGCAGCAATTCAGGCAAGGGAAATTACCCCTACTAGGAGGTGCCAAAAAGGTCTGGGACATATGTTGTTGTCTGGGAAATACCTTTACACATCCTCAAAGTGGTAAAAAATATTATATTAAGGAGAGATACACTTGCCGATCCAGCTATGTAATTTATGTAATTACTTGTCCTTGTGGTCTCATGTATGTAGCAGAGACGACAATGGAGGTCAGATTGAGGATTAATAAACACAAGAGTACCATTAGGAATAAGTGTATGGATGCCCCGGTAGCTAAACACTTTGTGGAATTGCGACATTCTATCTCCCAATTAAGATTTCGGGTGATAGATTCTGTTCCCCCATTAAGAGGGGGGGGGGGGGGGGGTGATCGAGAAGCATTGTTGAAAAAGAAGGAGAGTAGATGGATCTTTGAGCTACAAACATTACAACCCCTAGGACTAAATTTAGAATTTAGAATTTAATTATCCATCCTGTATTTACATGAATCATGTGGCTGTATATATATATTTTTTTTTAATACTTGTTCTTTTACCTTTCAGATGACACCCTCGGCTCTTCTCTTTGGCGGGATTATATTTGTTTTTATTTTTTGCACAATTAAAGTTTTTTGTTTAAAATGATTTGGGTTCTATTTGTTACATATATTTAATATGTAATTTTTGTAATAAAGATTTAATAATCCCAAATTTATTTTTTGTGTGCTTATGATAGGGTCTAGATAGTATGTATTGTAAAATTAACATACCAGTGGGGATAGAGCATTCCTGTGAGAAGTGGATTTTTTTCTATATGCTTCCATTTAATTATGATAGGATTTTGCCCCTTTTTTTTTTTGGGACAATTCTATACAATGCACGCTTATGACTTAGTTTTTTTCAGTTAACTTTATTGAGCGTTCACATTGGCTAATTTTCTTTGTTTTATATGTATAAATAACCCATAATAACGGCAGGCCCCCTGTAAAATATGCGCGGGTTGGACTGGACCATTAGTTCAGACCTGCGCACTTAGTAAGAGGGAGACCGTGGTTGCCATCTTTATATCGGCGTTTAGCCTGCTGACATGCGCGGTATGCCTTTGCATTATTCCGGATGTGTGAGCGCGGGTACCAGCGCCGAACTTCCGGTCATGCGCAGTACGGTCGGCAGGACGCCGAGATCATGTGTGAGATAACGAACATGAATCCCTGCCTAGGTGTGAGCCGAGGGTTGTCACTATGGTAATATTGATTGTTTTTAATGTGATTTGTCACTATGTTTAATCTACCATTGCTGTCTCATATGTTTGTTGTTTGATTAATGACCACATGGAACATACCATTGGTCTAAACAGCAGGTGGGAGGACCTTGTATTTTGAATATATTTGTGATTTGTGCTGCTTGAGAAAGGCCACAGTGTAGTGGCTGAAACGTTGCATTTTGTACTCCTTATGGAATAAAGAGTTCCTGTTTTAATCCATTTGGTGCTGCCGTTCGCATTCTTCTATTCCTGGCTATCTTGTTGGTGTGTTCAAGGCTTACACAACCAGTGGACTGGCTGATGCACAGAACTTGGATATTTACCCGTTGTAGAGAATTGGTGCTGCTCTCATTTTTCTGTTGGTTTTTCTTGTACTTTCTAATGGTGTCATTCACGGTACCATAGAATATACTGGGAAACCGTTGGAGGCCTGGGCAGAGAAGTGGCAAAACGTAAAAAAAAGTACTTGGGCCATGTTTGCAAAGGTTTTGTTTGATATAAGTGATGTATTAGCTGTATTCTACAGGTTTATACAAATCTGGCAATACGAAACACTTATGGTTTTTGTTATGTTTTGGTAGTGTAAAAAATCCAAGAATGTACTATTTTTCACATTTTTTCCACAGTGCCATTTTCAGGGACCAATAACTGTTTTGTACTCCTACCTCCAGACTTGAGTGAGGGTGCATATTTGTGCGGGCTGAAGTGCACTTTTTATTGTTACCAGTATGGGATAAAAGAACTTTTTTGATCATTTTTATTTCAATTTTTAGGCAATGTGAAATGACAAAAAAAACCCGCAGTATTGGTGTTTGGATTTTTTTTTTCTGTCTACAGTGTTAAGCATACGGGATAAATTATATCATATTTTAATAGATTGGACTTTTTCAGATGTGGCAATACCAATTCTGTGTTCATTTTATATTATTATTATTTTATTTGTAAAATGGCAAAGGGGGTGATTTGAACTATGAATATTCTTAATTTTTTATACTATAAAACTTTCTTTTTTTTACTTTAATTTTGAATCCCCTTAGGTTGCTTCACCATTAGAGGGAGCGATCGTTTATGCAGCCTATTGCAATTTAATAGTGTGCAATAGGGTTATATAAATATGGCGGCTGTACTACATCCTGCCTGGGCCAGGAAGTAGTAAAACAGAAAACATAACGGAGATGGAAGCCTTCACTAGGTAAATTGTTTGAAGGTTTTCTAAGAGATGCTATAATGGAGTAAATGTATGACACCGTTCCAACATGGCTTTATGAAGAATCGGTTGGGTAAAACTAATCTCATCAGCTTCTATGAGGAAGTTAGTTCTAGACTGGATCAGGGTGAGGCACTGGATGTCATATATCTGAATTTTTCTAAAGCATTTGATACTGTGCCACATAAAAGGTTGGTAAGTAAAATGATTATGCTTGGACTGATGAAAAATGTTTGCAAGTGGGTAAGCAACTGGCTCAGTGATAGAAAACAAAGGCTAATGATTAAAGGCACATACGTACATACTCGGACTAGATTCCTGCTGCTAGTGGGGTACCACACTAGTCAGTAGGGGTCAGTATTGGACCCTATTCTTTTTAACATATTCATTAATGATCTTACAGAAGGATTGCACAGTAGAATGTCAATCTTTGCAGATGATAGTAATTAACACAATAGAGGATAATGTGTTATTACAAAGGGATCTGGATTAGTTGGAGGCCTGGGCAGAGAAGTGGCAGATGAGGTTTAATATGGATAAGTGCAAGGTTATGCACATGGGAAGGAAAAATCCAATCCCTGATTATTTGTGACATGGAAAAACTCTGGGTAAGGCAGGGGTAAGAAGAAGGCAGAGGTACTAAATAGGTTCTTCAACTCAGTATATACTAATTATGAGAAAGCAATTGATGGGGGTGGGCCCAGAACAGATGTGGGTGTTACCAGTACTGTTAATACATCTGCTATAATTGATTGGCTCAGTGTAGAAAAGGTCCAAGCCAAGCCATGAAGAGGTGAGTAAAAGTCTGGATAGTGGGGCGGCTGTGGATATTGTGAAATAACAGTGTATAATTGGATTAAAAACTGGATCGTACTCAGAGAGTGGTGGTAAATGACTCCTACTCTGAGTGGTCCCTGGTTATGAGTGGTGTGCCACAGGGCTCAGTATTGGGTCCTCTTTGATTTAATGTATTTATTAATGATATAGTGGAGGGGATCAATAGCACGGTTTCTATTTTTGTAGATGATACCAAGCTATGTAGGGTAGTGCAATCAATGAATGATGCTCATAAATTGCAAGCAGACCTGAACACACTGAGTGCTTGGGCATCCACTTGGCAAATTGGGTTCAATGTGGATAAATGCAAGGTTCTTCATCTGGGTAGAAATAATCTACAGGTATCATATGTGCTAGAGGGAGAAAAACTTGGAGAATCACTTGTTGAAATAAACTACAGAACAGCATTCAGTGTCAATCAGCTGCCTCTAAGGCAAGTGGGATATTGGCGTGTATTAAAAGAGGCATGGACTTGCGGGACAGGGATGTAATTCTACTGCTGTAAAAAGTATTGGTGTGCCCTCACTTAGAATATGCTGTTCAGTTCTGGGCTCCAGTTTATAGAAAAGATGTAATGGAGCTAGAGAGAGTGCAAAGACGAGCAACCATACTTATAAGAGGAATGGAGCATCTTAGTTATGAGGAAAGGTTAGTAGAATTTTATTTAGTCATGAGAAAAGACGGCTTCTGGGGGACATGATTAAATTATATAAATATATAAATGGTCCCTACAAAAAGTATGGGGAAAAATTATTTTATTTAAAGCCCCCTCAAAAGACAAGGGGACATTCCCTTCGGCTAGAGAGAAAAGGATTCAATCTTCAGAGGAGAAAAGAGTTCGTCACTGTAAGAACTGTACCTCTATGGAATAGCCTGTCTGAGGAGCTGGTCACAGCAGGAACAGTTTGGCTATGTTCACACGGCTTAAAAGGGGACGTAATTACGCGCGTGATTACGTCCGTAATTACGTCCCTAAATACGCCTAAAATAATGGTCAGGGGATATTCAATTGATTGCAATGTAAAATACGTCTCCTTGTTCACACGAGGCGTATTTATATGTCGTAATTACGCTGCGTGTTCACAGCGTAATTACGATCGCAAAATCAAGTCCCCTGTCAATTATTGAGCCGTATTTGCGACGTAATTACGCCTTCTATCCCCATAGAAAATAATGGGGAACGTATTTACGTCATGAAAATCAGTGCCACACTTTTGTGACGCGTATTTGCAGCGTAATTACGCTGCAAATACGTTCAGAGGCTCAAATAGAGTTCACAGTCTCTAGCCAAGACTGTCTGGTCTTGTATCAATTTTTGGGAGGGACTATTTTGCAGATAATATTCAGAATTAAGCCAGTGTCATGAACATAGAGGCAAGCAGCAGAATGACCAGCAGCATGTCCCGGGGAATTGCGCCATACCAACGCATGCGCTAGATGTGGGTGCCCTCATATCGGAGGTAAGTTTTAATGAAGTGGCTATGTTCACATGGCATAAATGCAGGGTGTACAGTACACCCGCAATTATACCGTGTTGAGCTTTTGTGCATGGAGGATGGGAGAGGGGGCTAGCAGGCAGCAGGCCACATTTTCATGCTATTTTGCAATTTAGCTGAATTGTATGTGTAGTAGAACATGTATGTAGAAGCAGATTTCTAAATGTTAATGATTATTTAGTAAGTGACATGTCTCTACTGTGATTACATAAAAGTGTTATGAAATGTTTTTAATTAATTTAATTAAATATGAACTGTATGTAATGTGCATGTTAAATAGTGACATGTCACTTACTTTTAGGATTTTTTAGAATGTGGATGTCATTTTTTATACTGTGCATTCTGCCATATGCTTGTTGTTTGCATTGTCATTACTTTTTTGTAAATAACAAGCATATTGGACCTCTACTTTTTTATGTGCATGTAATTTTTTCTATACGTGAAAATGCATGTAATTTTAGTACCATAACATCAAAATATATTGCATTACCTGCAGTTAAATTTGCATATATCTGCTTGATGCTGCTGGTAATGTAATATGGTTTGAAAAATGTAGAAAAAAAAGTAAAACAAATATACTGCAGCATGTTTTTAAATTGTAAATTGATTTATGTTTGTTATGATAATTGCAAATAATATTTTAACATATTTGCATTGCACCACAAATCACGAACTTGGTTAGTGCTGTGGGTATGTTCCCACGGCGTCTTTGGTCCATGTGAAAATATGGTAAAGTAATATGTACATGCATATCCATATATGCTATGAAAAACATGACAACATTTATTCTCACGGACCAAAGACGCCGTGGGAACATACACACAGCACAAGTCAAATTTAGCAATGTGTCGTTACTTCTAAGCAGTTTTTAAACAAACGACTTTTCAAAATTAATTCAATTTATTGTTATAAAAATTCATCAGTATATTGAATATATTTTTTAAAATGGTGTGGAGAAGACAGCAACAGCCGGAGTTGGCAGGATCTGTGTGCGGCAGAACCAGAAGTCCCCTTGTGGAGAAGACAGCAACAGCCGGAGTTGGCAGGATCTTCAATATCTTCAATATCTTAATATCTTCAAAGAAAAAATATGGGTGCTGATGGTTCACTTTGAAAAATACTACTGTGTTTATTGGTTGCCTAGCAGAAATACGCGACTGAATTACGGACGTAAATACGCGTGCAACACGCGTGCAATAATTACATCCCCGAAGCGTTTTTCGGTCCGTAATTCCGGGGGCAGCACCGAACGTACTATGGATGTATTTTATGGACGTAATCACGCGCATAATTACGTCCCATTTTAAGCCGTGTGAACATAGCCTTTGGAGTTTCAAGAAAGGCTTAGATAACTACCTGAAAGGAAAGAATATTAATGATTATGTACTTATGTAAAATTCTGGATCCTGGCTGGTGGCGGCTCTGGGGTCAGAGATTGGATCTCTCCTGGAGCAGATTGGTTCTTACCTTGTAGGTTTCCGGGCATTAACCAGTGGGAAGGCTGGGCTTGAAATCCTTGTCTCCCTCCCTTCACCCACTTTTTCCCCACCATTGGTTGAACTTGATGCACACGTGTCTTTTTTTAACCATACTAACTATGTAACTATGTAAAAGTGATATGGAGAAGGACTTAGGAATCCTAATGGAAAGTAAACTTAATTGTAGCAGCCAGTTTCAGGCAGCAGCTCTAAATGCAAATAGGATCATGTGGTGTATTAAAAGGGCCATAGATGCACATGATGAGAACATTATTCTCCCATTATTCAAATCGCTGCTCAGACCACACATGGAATATTGTGTACAATTTAAATAAAAATGTATTATTGCTATTACCCCCACGTATATCTACCCATAATTTCTCCACATGCTCATGTCCTGTATCTATATCTTCCTGCAGTGTTGGTTTTAAACAGGATTTTATATAAAGACATTAACCTCCCCCTTCTGATTTTAATGATCTCTTATAAATAAACTGTAATCCTGTAAGTTAACCGCCCAGTTACAGCTCTCATCCAGCCTCAGTTATCCCCACTATGTCATATTTTTCTTCTTCTGATGGCCCAGAAAAAAATGTTTGGCTTTCCTATGTTCTTTTGATTATTTTGATGGCTAGATGTTACAAAACACATTTTCTATGGCTGCTTACAACTTTTGTACTCACCTGTCTAGGGTAGGTACGACTACCACTGCTAGGGAGCTCCATTTTTTTCTGAGGCAAATGTTGTACATCTAGATCATTGCCACTTCTGATTGCTTTGTAGGTTACATTTGCTTTGACTTAGTGTTTCCCGTCTATTGATCACACTTATTTGTATTGGACTAAGTGCTGGACTACAATCCAACCCTGTGGTTAGTCTCTTGGATTTGCTGATGCTGATACCTTCTGGTGAAGTTTTGAGGGCTTGTGGTGGCTGCAGTTAATGTCCACAATTAAATTAGTAATCCATCCCAGCAGAAATTATCTGTGTCAGGTCCAGCTAAGAAACTTTTGGCTTTGGTCAAAACCATTGTGGCTCATTTTACTTTGTTTCCTTTTTTGAGACTGATGCACTAGTTTCTCAGGCTGGTGCAAAGTCGGCCTCGTTTCTGTTGCAAGGGGGGGAAAGCATAGTTAATACGCTAATAAAAGCTAAGGGGTATTCCTTACCATAAGTGTTAAGGTTACCACATGTTTTCCCCCGGGCTGCCATTAGTAATTTTAGGGCTCAGTACAGTGGAATCATCTGAAACCCCTCCCCATTACCAGTTTATATCTTGCCCCCTAACAGCTAACCTCATTTTTAATATCTGAGTAAGAGCCCTGACAAGAATACTGTCTTTGTGGCACCTATGGTTTACCCTCGTAGGGTGATAAGTTATTTCAGTACAGAAACTAGATTAATAGGGATTAAGTCACGTTTGATTCCTTTTCATCCAAGTCCATGCCAAAAAGAAGTTTTACAATTTTGTTTTTGCCAATACATCCTGTGCAGAGCTGTTACGTGAAGCTCCTGAGTCCTAATGCAAAAACTCAGCAAAAAACACTGCAAATACAATAGACATATACAAATTAGTCCAGATTTTACTGAATGCTTAGACCAATTACAGTAATGGTCCCCTCTTCTCTTCTAATGTGACCACTCTCCATAAATATAGACTATAAAACAACACTAAAAGGGAGAGTATATAGTCAAAAATTGCAAATATATTTTTATTTATACCATAATTAAAATAACATAAAAATAGAGGCATACAAAAGGATCCCAATAACTGCAGGCACAAACATATACTATGTGTACATAGTATATACAGATATAAATTATTTAGAAATCTCCACAATATGAATACACAATAGAGTAAAATACTAAACAGGAAAGTGCATACATCTATCCTAGGTTGCATGTGTCATGAGCTGCATCTGTCATGAACCCCTGAAGAAGCAAGGGACGTGAAACACGCGTTGGGGTGCTGGCCTTGGTCCTCTATTGGTACGGATCTCCTCTTTATATGTTGCATCTCCAGTGTGGTATGCATGCACTTTAGAGTTGCTTATGACCATCTACACATGTTTTTTGAGTATAGATGCATAATGGTTGTTTTACTATGCAATATGTGCAGCCTCTGACAGATGCAACCTAGGATAGATGTATGCACTTTCCTGTTTAGTACTTTACTCTATTGTGTTTAGTCATGTTGTGGAGATTTCTAAATAATTTATATCTGTATATACTATGTGCACATAGGACCAATTTGTGCCTGCAGTTCTTGGGACCCTTTTGTATGCCTCTATTTTTTAATGTTATTTTAATTATGGTATAAATAAAGATATATTTGTAATTTTTGACTATATACTCTCCCTTTGCATGTTGTTTTGTATTAAATGCAATAGACAGCAACGAAGTGCACCTCGTGCGATGACCTTTCATATTATAAAGAATCAAATAAATTTACAGGGAATTGCTCACCTGATGAAGTTGTGCTAAAGAATGGCACAACTCATATGTAGTGTATATCTGTATAGTCTCCGACTGGTGTAGCCGAGTCGCCTTCTACTGTATTTTCTGATTACCTCCGCAGTCGCTTGTGGTGGTCTCCGGTTTAAAGATTGGTGTAGATACCGGTTATTCACTATTTGAAAGAATTACCGCATATAAAACAGTATAAAAAAGCGCTCTAGGCTATAGAATTAAAAATGTGTAAAAAAGACACTTGGTACATAACCTATTTTATGTGTAATAAATTAGACACTCCAAATAAGCTATGTACAGAGTGTCTTTTTTACACATTTTTATATACTTTTAATTCTATATATTATTCTATAGCCTAGAGCGCTTTTTTATACTGTTTTATACATGGTAATTCTTTCAAATAGCGAATAACCGTTATCTGAAATAGGGCCCCCATTCACCACATGTCCTTTATAACACTGGTGTATGTGGCAGAAGAGTTTTGGTGACCTCCTTGACTGTTGGGCATGCAACGAAACTGCTGCCCCTGCATCCCCAATAGCTATGCCCCTGATCCTGTAACTAACCCCTGTGTCACCCCACAGATGACTCAAGTGTCTTCATTTTTCTTGGTAGTTGATTATCTGTTGGTTTTATTTATCCTGTGTAAGATAGTGTCCTCCAACAGGACCAAAAAGAGAAAGTGACTCATTGGATGCATTCATTATAGTAAATAATGTGCAGAAGAACCGTGCAATAACATATAGGGTGACGCTATTTTCTGGTGTGATTTGTGCCCACAAAAACCTGCTATTGCCCCTCTGTGACATATTTTTAAAAGGTCTTTCGTGAAAAACTGGTGCACATCCAACACCCTCGACAGTTTTGTTTGCGCCAAATCTTATTTGGGTGTGTCCTGCCATGTTTATAAGATTAGATACATTTATGAATGTGACTTTATAACATGAGGCCCAACAGTGGCGGACTAATTCATACCAAATTCATAGTGGCGGGGCTGAGACAAATTTTGACACAGACACTTTTTGCACTACTTTTTGGCAAGTAAATGACACTTTCATGCAAACTGATGAATGGTATACTAACCTACTGAGAAGTAAGACCAGGGGCAACATATTTTCATACATGTTTCCCCTAGTCTGCATAAAAATTGATTCTTTGATAATTGTTCATGTTGTAGATCTAATTTAGGCAGGTGCTGGTTGTAGCTAGCAGAGCTCCTGAGCCGGCTCTATACTACCATCCAAGAATATAATGATGTACATATACATCAAATGGAAGGAAGGGCTTAGAGTGTCAATTTACTGTTATGCTCATCCTGGATAGTTGCAACTGCATGCTGGGAAGAACTGGTGCTGGAGCAACTATACAGTGCCCGGTAAGTCTTAGGTATGGGTCATTCTGTTTAATAGTACAGCATGAAACTCGCAGGACATTGTACAGTTGCATCCGAACTATATATCCCATCGTGCCATTGTGCCTCTCCGTGAAGACTGGACAAAACCGTGAATTCTAGTAACAAAGCCCCTTACTTGTGGAAGGAGTTCTGTAAGCAGTAAGTGGCGGAGGAGTCTTGAAAAAAATAGAAGCCAACAAGTTGCATGTCACCAAGGGGCACCATCAGAGAAGTACTATCAGGACAGCTCAATTATGGCAGTATTGACAGTATAGCTTCATCATGGCAGTATTGGCAGTACAGTGCCACCAGGGCAGTTTTGTTAGTACTCCTGTCAGGGGGGGCTTATCAAATAAAAAAAAATAAAGGGCCTGCTGAAGTGGTGCAAGATTGGAACTGGTAATGGGGGGGAGGGTTGATAGGCAAATGCTTTGGTTCCATGAAGCACAGAAAAACTGAACAAAACTAGACAAAAAACAAGTTCACCAAATAATTATGTATTGGGGGATATTTGGAAATATTAGCAGTAAGACTAGGAACTGTAATAATACCAGGGGATCTTTTAGGTGATGACATGGTACTCAGCATATACTGCGCGTGCGCAGGTGCTTGTCATTTTCATTGTGATCATTGTACTGTAGTATTATTAAGGTGTCCCTGGCCAACGTGATAAGTATCATATAGCTGGGTCATGTCTAAACTTTCATGGCACTTAGCACACACAGCACATCTGCACATGCTAGTTTTCTTTATTGCAGTTATTATAGTACTACTAGGGTATTCCTTGAATAATGTACTGGCCAAAGAGATCAGCTTTGTGTGGGTCATGTGTACAGTGGGTTGCAAAAGTCTTCCTACCTCTTGAACTCTTCCTCATTTTTAAACATTACAGCCACAAACCTAAACATATTTCATTGATATTTTATGATAGATCAACATAAAGAAGCAAGTATTTGTGAAGTGTAAAGAAAATGATACGTGCTTTTCCAAATGTTTGCAAATTAAAAAAATGAAAAGTGTGGTGTGCACCTGTGTTCCCCTGTACTCTGAAAATCCTGAATAAAATCCAGTGTGACCAATTGCCTTTAGAAGTTACCTAATGAGTAAATAGAGTACATCTGTATTTGATTTATTCTCAATATAGCTACAGCTGTTTTGTGAACATACTTCTAAGTTTTTAATTTGCAAAAATTAAGCACGCATATTTTCTTTACACTTCACTAATACGTGTTATGTATCACATAAAATATAAATAACATACATTTAAGTTTGTGGCTGTAACGTTTAACACCTTGACAGTCGGCCATAATTATATGGCTCTTCGTTCTTTTGCTCCCTATCTTCCATATCTTTTTTATTTTCCATCTACATAAAAATTTGAGGGCTTTTATTTTAAAGAACAAGATATACTTGTTAATGGTGTCATTGACTGTATCATGGATTATACTGGAAAACAAAATGTAATGTAAAAAAAAAAAAAAAATGTACTTGTGCCATGTTTGTAGAGGTTTTGTCTTTACAGTGTTTACTTTTTGGTATACAGTAAAGTACTATCTGTATTCAAAATTAGCAGTTAATATGTTCTTTACAATCCACATATAGGGCTTTGTTATGTTTTAGTACATGCAAACATTCTCTATTTCTTAAATTTGTGCTGCAGCGCTATTTTCTGCAGCCATTACTTTTTTGGTACTTCGTCTTTGGAACCCTGATTTAATAGTCATTTTTTGCAGGCTGTTTTTATTGGTAATATTTTGGGATTGATGCAACTCTTTAATCACTTTTTATTTACATTTTTAGGGGATGTGTAATGACCCAAACAAAAGCTATTTTTCCGTTTATTTTTCCCCTACGTTGTTTAGCATACGGGATGAATCATGTTATATTTGAATAAATTAGACTTTTATGGGAGCATCGATACCAATGTGTTACTATTTTAATTTTTATTTTATTTGTAAAATGGTAAAGAAGGGGTGATTTGAACTTTTAATTTTTTAAAGTATACCCTTCTGCAAGAAGGGGGCAGGAAGTGATAGAAATTAATACATGGTTGCTATGGAAGCCTTTATAAGGCTTCCAGTTGCCATGTTAACGGACCAGCACCCGCGAACTCGCTGTGGATGTGCTGATCACATTGAGCAACAGTTCATGACACTGTTTCTCATTAATTAAGACGTCACTGTGACATCTGAAGGGTTAAACAGCAGGGAACGGAGCTGACTCCTTTCCCTGCTATTAGCCGTGGGTGTCAGATGCAATTGCAGCTGACATCAGCCTCCTATGTATAACCCCTTTTTTTAAAGTCACACACTTTCTTTGTCTTGTTGTGACCTCATCAATAAGTCTTATAATCAATAAGTTAGGGCTTGTCCCCACGGCAAGGGTTTTGAGTCAGTTTTACAGACGGTGTTTGGATTTCAAAACATCTGTAAACCGACTGTCAACCTTTTACATTGATTTAAATAGAAAATCCGTGCATCAGTCCACACTGCACGGAGTTTCCACCAGATGGTTTTTGACATTGTCAGCGTTCCTAAAAACTTAGAACATGTTCATTCTTCTGCCCTGTTTTTGAGCAGAACATGAACACATGGGTGTGAACGGGGACGGCTTGAACGGGGATCTGCAAACCGCAGACAAAAGCGTCCCCCTGCGTGCCAAAAAAGACAAAATATTTTGTCTTTGCCATGTGAATGTGTTCTTAGGGTGACATGTATGAAGGAAGGCTCGTCAAAGTGAATAGTCGAGTCTCATTTTCAGTGTATAATGCGCCTGATGTATGAAAGTGGTTTTTGTGCATTCCTAAATGGTGTGTGAAGTTCGACGCGCCTCGCCTATGTGTTAGGCGCATTACGGAACTTAGGTGCATAAGTAATGCACCAAACATGTACAAAAGCTATAGATAGGCTGGAAATAACAGAAAAATCCTAAGAATAGCATGTCAGTGAATAGAAACTATGGTACTGATCCTGCTTGGAGGACCACAAGTACCAGCAATACCTCTGCTGTGCTGGCTCTTGCTGTATGTAGAATAAAGGGTGAGAGCAGCAAAAATTATTTTCAAATTTAATGTAAAATTAAAACATAAAAATCTGAACAACATAATCAGTGGGTTATTAAATGTAAAATTAGTTTAAAATTCTATGAATTTTAAATACATTTTATAGGAGATATTTCTATATTTTGGAGATGTTATATATTTTTATATTAATTTTATATGATCACATTTTTCATTAAATTTAAATAATTACATTTTATATAGTTTGATAACTATCATAAATTACTTTTTAGTATTGTACTGGTGTAAGTTGATAAATGTTGGACATTTTTTCCCCTTACAGTAAATCTAGCTTCACTTTGACTCCTCAGGCTCAGGCAGACCACATTGAGATAGGTCTGCCTGTCATAGTAGTAATTAGAGATGGGCGAATTGATTCTAACAAAGTGGAATTCGTTTAGAATTTCAGGAAGTCGAACTTTGGGGTACTTCGCGTGAGCGAAGTGTGCTTTTGATTGATAAAATGACTGCGTGCACATGGCGTTACATGGGGCAAAGAATTCTGGGAGGAAGAAGGGTATAGCCTACATGACATGTGCAGAGATGAAGCCAATCAGAGACCGGCGGGATTCTGTGACGTCACCGCACTATATAAGTCCGGGCGCGATGCTGGGAGCTCATACCGCTCTCACTGTACTGAGTAGGGAAGGTGCTGCCGCGGCTGCTTATGATAGCTCTTACTAAAGAACTCATTTTTATACAGCGATTTTTGGGGGGTGTCACAGCCTGTCTCAGAGACTGCTTCTCTTAACGTTCTAATTCTGATTTTGTGGGGTATTGGAACTGAAGTCCAGTGTGCGTCCAATGCAGCTGCATATACATGTTAATGCTTTCTGCTCACAGCACATTGAATATCCAAGGGTTATCTAAGCCTGTTCCTGTTGTATTCAGTTAAAGAAACAGCGTTTTTTCAATCCAAATACCACTTCATTTTTGGTTGCTCATTTCTTTTGCGCAATTTACATTCAGGGGTTAATTAAGCGTTGTTCTGCCGTTGTGGTCACTAAAAGAAACTTTCTTTTTCACCGCCAAAAAAGACATTTTACCTGTAGCATAATTCATAACCGAAGGTTAATTAATTACAAGTTTTTCTGTTGTTGTGTACCGTAAAATACATGCCATTTTAACACGCTACAAAGCTGGTAATTGTTGGCAGCATATTTCTTTTGCGCAATTTACATCCAGGGGTTAATTAAGCGTTGTTCTGCTGTTGTGGTCACTAAAAGAAACATTCTTTTTCACCGCCAAAAAAGACATTTTACCTGTAGCATAATTCATAACCGAAGGTTAATTACAAGTTTTTTTGTTGTTGTGTACCGTAAAATACACGCCATTTTAACACGCTACAAAGCTGGTAATTATTGGTTGCTCAATTCTTTTGCGCAATTTACATCCAGGGGTTAATTAAGCGTTGTTCTGCTGTTGTGGTCACTAAAAGAAACCTTCTTTTTCACCGCCAAAAAATACATTTTACCTGTAGCATAATTCATAACCGAAGGTTAATTAATTACAAGTTTTTCTGTTGTTGTGTACCGTAAAATACACGCCATTTTAACACGCTACAAAGCTGGTAATTTTTGGCAGCACATTTCTTTTGCGCAATTTACATCCAAGGGTTAACTAAGTATTTTTCTGCAGTTGTACTTAGTAAAAGAAACGTTCTTTTTCACCGCACAAATTTTTTTTGCCTGTAGCATAATTCATATCCGAAGGTTAATTAAGCCTGTTTGTGCTTTTATATTCAGTAAAATACAGTGTTTTTAAACGGCACATACAAGTCAATTTTTCCTGGCCATTTCTCGAGCGCAATTTATATCCAAGGGTTACCCAATCTTATTACTGGGTTCATTTGGAGTCAAATACAGGGTGTGTATTTATCATATAGTCCAAACAAGAAATTAAGACTGCCGCTTACCCCTTCACCGTGAGTGTTTTTGTCTGGGCTTGCTTCTCCTTTGCTGTATCTTTGTATTCAGCTGTTGCTACTGCTTGCTCGTGTTGCCTCCTTTCCGCTCGGAGAGCTGCCAGTCTCGCTCCTTGCTTCAAATCAAAAAATTCACCAAGGAAATTCCAGCGGACCAAAGATACTTCACGAACTTTTATTTCATTTCATTCCTCCACAAGATAGCGTTAAAACGCCGACGCGTTTCGGGACCCTCAGGACCCTTTTTCACGGCATATAAATTCTGACACAAACATTTCTTAAATGAACAAACTTAAAAACACGTCACTGCATCACATGGTTATGGGCGTGTACTTAGATTTTAACCCTTGTGTAGCTCAAATCCTATTGTTTCCTAATAGAATCCCTTGGATTGCAAGCAACTTTATGTTATTAATGCAGATCTCCTAACGTTTATATAGTATATATTCGGCACATATTTGGCAGTTTTGCAGGTTAACAACATGAGATTGCAAAATGCTTCATGCAACACATGCTGATTTTCTAAAATGAATGCATTATACATTTAACAATTTTTCAATGTATATACATGAGATCATGTCGTTTATTCATGCCTTTGGGGAAGCGGGTATCGCATGTAAGAATCCAAATAGGCCTCTCGTAACCTTTACTTTTATGTTCCCAATCTCCCCCTCTATGTGGCTTATTTACCCTCTCCATTATGCCGCACTTCAAAAATGCAGTTCTGCTCTCATGTGTTTCAACAAAATGTCTAGATGCCCCTGATAAATTTGCTTGTTTGTTCCGTATGCCTGCCAGATGTTCTGCAATTCTATGCTTAAATTTCCTTATGGTACTGCCTATGTACAGGAGATTGCAATAGGTGCATACAATGTAATAAATAACGTGGTCTGTTTCGCAGTTCACATACTGCTTCAATTTGAATATCCTTGTATTAGTACTATTGGTGAATGTGTCACCCTTCACTATTATATTACACACATTACATCTGTTCTTCCCACATGGGAAACAGCCACATTGTTGCAACCAGGTATTGTTTCTGTTGCTCATATAAGTACTGGGGGACAAATCATTCGCTAGAGTTTTACCTCTCTTTGGCACACATTTTACCCCTTCCTCCACATACTCTTTAGAATTGCAACCCTGACGTAGTATCTGCAAATTTTTATAGAAGATATTTTTTATTCTATTAAAAATCATCACTGTAAACCGTTGAAAATACTACCTGTTCTTTCACTCTGCCTCCTTTTCTTCTCTTTGTCTCCAAACAGATCCTGTTGTTTCGTGTTTTTCACCTTTTTAAATGCCTCATCTAGGAGATGTGTTTGGGTACCCCCAACTCTTCAATCTATCATCGATAATACGTTTCTCTTCCTGGAAATCCTCATCAAGGGAACAAGCTCTCCTAGCTCTAATGTACTCCCCACTTGGGATCGCCGCTATTGTAATGTTTTGGATGATTACTTGTGGCTTGTAGAAGTGTATTCCCACAGTGCGGTTTTCTATATAGTTTGGAGTATACTTTCCCTAAGTCAGGTACTCCTTTTAACTCCAGATCCAGGAATGAAATTTTTTCTGAGTTATGTAAATATGTAAATTTTAAGTTACATGAATTGTCATTGAGGTACCCCACAAATTTAGGGATGGACGCCACATCGCGACCCCACACCAACAGGAGGTCGTCAATGTAACATCCATACCATATGATGTTATCTCCATATGGATTATTGCAACCATACACGGCCTGCTGCTCCCACCACGCCATGTATAAGTTCGCAATTGTGGGGGATGCTGATGCCCCATCGACGCCCCTTCTATCTGCAGTTAAAAGGATCTGTCAAATTTGAAATAATTGTTTTGCAACAGGAAATAGACACTTTGTATGATGAATGATTTTTCCTCATCACAAAATTCCTTACTCTTACTCAAGAAGTATTCTAAAGCTACAATAGCTAGGTGGTGTGGTATATTGGAATACAGGTTAACAACATCACATGTCAGCCATGTATAAGATGGAGACCATACAAATTCTTGGAAAGTTTTGAGGACACTTGTACTATCCTTCAAGTACCCTGGGATACCTCTAACAATTGGTTGGAGGCACTCATCCACCCAACTGCTGAGTCTCTCACTTAGGGACCCATTGCTTGAGAGTATGGGGCGTAGTTTAGGGGGAAATGAATTCTTATGTGTTTTTGGTATGCCGTAAAATACTGGAATGACCGGGTTTTTTACATGTAAGTATGTTTTTTGTTTTTCAGATAGGACTCCTAGTCTTACTCCTTCCTCCAATAACTTGCCCAATTTTATTTTCAGATTTTCAGTGGGGTCCGAGTCTAATTTGCGATAGGTATTTTTATTTTCTAAGGTTTCTAGAACTAATTTTTTATATAAACCATCGTCTAATACAACTATTTGACCCCCTTTATCTGATTTTTTAAGGATCAAATTCCTATTTCTTCTCAATTCTTTCAATCCTTTTCTTTGGGAATATGTAAGATTATTCCTAGGTTTCTTATATTCCTCCTTTCTGTTAGTTCTAGCTACCATGCTTTTCAGGTCCCTCTCCATTGCTTCCTGAAACGCATCAAGCGCAGGAACTCTCGCTTGATGCGGGTAAAATGATGGATTGGCCGTCTTATGCTGTACTCCCTTTCTACCTTCTTCATTTTTCTCATCATTTTCCCTATCTAATTCTTTCAGTATCCCCAGGGATTTTTGTTCCATAAAATTTAATTTTTCATATTCATTGTGCTCCCTACTTCTCACCATCCTCTCTACATCCTCAATTTCTTTTATTTCATCCTTTTTATTATTATTGTGAAAATACCTCTTTACAGTTAACAATCTCGTGAAACGATTTATGTCCAGCATAGTGTTGAACAAGTCACATTCTTTGTTAGGGACAAAGTTCAGACCTTTATTTAGGACTTCAATTTGTGCACTACTTAAAATTGTTGGCGTCCAAACTACCACATTATCCGTAGTAACCATCTCTAGGTCTTCTTGCGACCTGGGGGGTTCTTCTTTTGTTGTTTTGGACCTATGTTTCCGGCCTCCTCTTTTCCTTTTTCTTTGTCGTTTTTTGGGGGTTCTTCCGAGTTTCTCTGTGCACCCCTTGTTTTTACTTTTCCTATATATGGTATATCCGAATCTGAGTCCCTCAGGTCTGATCTTGTATCGGAGAGATCAGTCTCAGAAAAGCTCACTTTCCGGTCCTGCATTCTACGTCCTCGTCTTCCTTTCAAAATGGATCTGGGGGTTCTTGATCTTTCCTGGTGCCAGGTGTAAACCGCACTGTGGGAATACACTTCTACAAGCCACAAGTAATCATCCAAAACATACAATAGCGGCGATCCCAAGTGGGGAGTACATTAGAGCTAGGAGAGCTTGTTCCCTTGATGAGGATTTTCAGGAAGAGAAACGTATTATCGATGATAGATTGAAGAGTAGGGGGTACCCAACACATCTCCTAGATGAGGCATTTAAAAAGGTGAAAAACACGAAACACCAGGATCTGTTATGTAGACAAAGCGAAGAAAAGGGAGGCAGAGTGAAAGAACAGGTAGTATTTTCAACGGGTTACAGTGATGATTATAATAGAATAAAAAATATCTTCTATAAAAAATTTGCAGATACTACGTCAGGTTGCAATTCTAAAAGAGTATGTGGGGAAGGGGTAAAATGTGTGCCAAAGAGAGGTAAAACTCTAGCGAATGATTTGTACCCCAGTACTTACATGAGCAACAGAAATAATACCTGGTTGCAACAATGTGGCTGTTTCCCATGTGGGAAGAACAGATGTAATTTGTGTAACATAATAGTGAAGGGTGATACATTCACCAACAGTACCAATACAAGGATATTTAAATTGAAGCAGTATGTGAACTGCGAAACCGCTCACGTCATGTATGACCTGGTATGCACCCAGTGCACTCTCCTGTACATAGGCAGGACCATAAGGAACTTTAAGCATAGAATTGCAGAACATCGGGCAGGCATACGGAACAAACACGTAAATTTATCAGGGGCATCTAGACATTTTGTTGAAACACATGAGAGCAGGACTGCATTTTTGAAGTGTGGCATAATGGAGAGGATAAATAAGCCACATAGAGGGGGAGATTGGGAACATAAAGTAAGGTTACGAGAGGCCTATTGGATTCTTACATGCGATACCCGCTTCCCCAAAGGCATGAATAAACGACATGATCTCATGTATATACATTGAAAAATTGTTAAATGTATAATGCATTCATTTTAGAAAATCAGCATGTGTTGCATGAAGCATTTTGCAATCTCATGTTGTTAACCTGCAAAACTGCCAAATATGTGCCGAATATATATTATATAAACGTTAGGAGATCTGCATTAATAACATAAAGTTGCTTGCAATCCAAGGAATTCTATTAGGAAACAATAGGATTTGAGCTACACAAGGGTTAAAATCTAAGTACACGCCCATAACCATGTGATGCAGTGACGTGTTTTTAAGTTTGTTCATTTAAGAAATGTTTGTGTCAGAATTTACATGCCGTGAAAAAGGGTCCTGAGGGTCCCGAAACGCGTCGGCGTTTTAACGCTATCTTGTGGAGGAATGAAATGAAATAAAAGTTCGTGAAGTACCTTTGGTCCGCTGGAATTTCCTTGGTGTATTTATCATATGCAGATATCTTCATCAAACAGTGTCTGTACATTTTAGAACAAACAGTATGTCAGACAGAGAGGTGGCTGGCTCTTCACCTGCGAGTGGCAGTGGCACAAACATTCCTGGAGCAGGCCCAGGTCGCAGCACAGCAAGGGGACGTCGCAGCAGGGGTCACTCGGTGAGGTTACAACTGCCGCTGTGATCTAGCGGCCGTGTGCTGACCAGCAACCCAAGGGTTCTTGATTGGTTGACTAGGGCATCCACTTCCTCCCAGATGACATCTGACAACCCCAGCCAAGAGTTGGTGGGAACGTCAGACACAACCCTTAGTTGGCATGGCCCGTAAGCGGGTCAGCGGCCCTCACTTGTCCTCAACCCGCCTCTGTCCCATCCGGTTCCCTCAGCCAGAGATCTACTATGTGGTGTGGGCTCAGCACCACTATATAGAGAGGATGAACAATTTGAGGAGGGCAGTCAGCAGCTACTTGGCAGCGAAGAAATGGGGCCAATATTTCCTCTGCTTCTTGCAGTAGGCGGCAAAGTATAGATGTGGAGAGTGGCATGGGAGGTCATGTTGTGAGGGGTCAGCCTCTGCATGCCAAGACCGGTGATGAGGACAGCAGTGACGATGAAACACAAATAGATGATGATATAGTTGACCGCACTTGGGAGCCGGGTGAGGCAAGGGCTTCATCATCGTCAGGAGAAGAGGGCGTCAGCTTGCGCGTCAGGCAGCGGCGCAACCAGCAAGTGGGTTGTGTGCCCGTGAGTCAGCAGGATAGCAGCAGTGTGAGGTCGGGAGCCAAGCGGCCACGGGGGTAAAAAACCCGCTTCGCAGGTCCAAGAAAGTCGCGGCACAGGGGCTCAGCGAGGCAGTGGCAGTAGTAGTCCCTCAGTGCGGAGCGGTGGCGGTAAAATCAGATATTCGGTGGTGTGGCAGTTCTTTGCTAAGACACCGGAGGAGCCGAATATGGGTATATTTAGAATCTGTAGGCAGAAAGTGAAGCGTGGCAAGGGAGCTAACGTTGGCACCACGGCCCTGCGTCAACACATGCAGCGTCACCATCCAGTGGCCTGGGAGAAACGTGGCTCAGATGTGGTGGTCCATCCTGCCGCCGCAGCAACAGCAGCAGCAGCGTCCAGTGGCACAAATGCCATTGCAGCCAGTCAAGGCCCCACCACCTCTGCAGAAGGGAGCTTTTTCTCTTTGCCATCATCTCCCGGTCCAGATGCTCCTGCTCCTCGCTACTCATGGCGCCAGCAGTCGTTCAGCGAGGCGATTGCAAAGAGACAACAGTATGCGTCCAACCATCCTAAGGTGCAGAAGCTGACCATGCTCCTGTCCAAGTTGTTGGTACTGCAGTCCCTCCCTTTCCAAATGGTGGACTCTGCACCGTTCAGAGAACTTATGGCTTGTGCCGAGCCGAGATGGAGAGTTCCAAGCCGTAATTTATTTTCCAAAAAGGCAGTACCAGCACTTCATAACTATGTAGAACAGAAGGTGGGCCAGCCCTTGAGCTTATCGGTTTGTTCCAAGGTGCACGGCAGCGCGGATATCTGGAGCTGTAACTACGGTCAGGGCCGGTACATGTCCTTTACGGCCCACTGGGTGAATGTGCTTCCGGCCCAGGCACACCAACAACTTGGACAGGAGACGCCGCTTTCTCCTCCACGTTGTTAAACTGCGGCTCCTGCGCCAATGTCCGCCTCCTCCTCCTCCACCACCACCACCATCTCAGCCTCCACAAGTACTGCTCCATCATACCACATGTGTAGGAGACAGCGGTGTCACGCAGTTCTACACCTGGCTTGCCTCGGCGAACGAAGTCACACAGGGGAGGAACTGCTCCGCGTCATGCAGCAAGAAATCGATGTGTGGCTTTCTCCGCGCCAACTGCAAATCGGAACCATGGTAACGGACAATGGGAGGAACATTGTGTCCGCGCTGCACCGAGGAGGGATTTTCCATGCGCCCTGCATGGCGCATATGTTTAATTTGGTTGTGAAAAGGTTCCTGAAGTCTTTAACCGATAATCGGAAGATTCTGAAAATGGCCAGGAAACTGTGCATGCACTTCATCCATTTCTACAAAGCCAGGAACACCCTCCTCGAGTTGCAGCGGCAGAATGACCTCCCCCAACACATTCTGATATGCGATGTTTCCACCCGTTGGAATTCCAGCCTGCACATGTTGGACCGACTGTATGAACAGAGAAAGGCCATTAACGGTTTTTTGATGATCCAGGCAGACAGGAGTACTCCCCTGTGTAACTTTGATGTCAGCCAGTGGCAGCTCATGCGTGACACCTGCCGTTTGTTGAGGCCATTGGAGGAGGCCACGTTATTTGTCAGTCGCCAGGACTACGAGATGAATAACGTCATTCCACTGCTTCATGTTCTGGAACAGATGCTGAAAAATCTGTCTGGGTAGGGGACTGGAGACGCGGCGACTACATCTCGCGGCCACATGAGTCCGGGGTGGACTGAAAGGGAGGAGGAGGAGGAGGACATTGGAGCAGAAGCATTGTCTGGTGAAATGAGTGGATTTTCTACCCAGGTGACAAGAGAGGAGGAGCAGGAGCAGCTGGAGGAGGTAGATGGAGATGAGGAAGACGAGGCAGATGACCCGCAAGCATCGTGGCAGTATACAGTGGAGATGGAGGCAGGGAGCCCCTCGGAGTCACTTGTGCAGATGGCCCGCAGCATGCTAATTTGCCTGGCTAGTGACAGCCGAATAGTCAGCATCCGGCAGAGGGATGACTTCTGGCTCTCCACCCTATTGGACCCTCGCTACCGGTCCAAAATGGGAGCCTTTTTCCCAGCTACTGAGAGGGAGGACAAACTCAAATACTATAGGGAAATCCTCCGTAGTCAGTTGGCCGCTGCCTATGTGCGGCATCGTCCCGCCTCTGACAGGTCTAACCGGGGGAGTTCTTCAGCGCTCACGTACTACTGCCGCTGCTGCTGGTGAAAGGTGGGGGGGTAGGAGTAGTACCAGCTCCATCAGCAGCCTAAGTCTGGAGTCACTGATGAGGAGCTTCCTTCACCCGCCTAGTGAGGAGGGCAGTCGCCAGCAGCAGAAGCAGGACCTGAAGCAGACCCTGAACCAATAGGTGGTGGCCTACTTGGACAGCACTCTGCCACCCCAGTCAGAAGATCCGCTGGACTACTGGGCAGCCAAACTGGATGTGTGGCCGCAATTTGCCGAGTTTGCAGTGGAGAAGCTGTCCTGCGCGGCCAGTAGTGTGGCATCAGAGCGAGTGTTCAGTGTGGCGGGGGCCATCGCTACCCCAAGGAGAACCCGCTTGTCCACGGGAAATGTGGAACGACTGACCTTTGTCAAGATGAATCAGGCATGGATCGCCCAGGATTTCCACACACCAATGCCTTAGGCGTCAGACCAGGGGCGTTGCTAGGGTCCCAAAACATCCGGGGCCCGGGCCCTGTGTTGAGTTTTTCTCAGTAGGGCGGGGTTCACACAGCGTTTTTTACGCCCCATGAACTGCGTCATGTGTTTTTACAGAGAAAAAACTGTGGCTGGCGCGTCCCTCTGAAGCTCCCACTGATATTTATTCTCCCAAGAACAGGTAATCGTTGCTCTCAGTGACAGCTATGAGTTACCATAATGTCGGCCCGTACTTCAGGTGCATTGAAGCGCAATTACCTGCCAAAGTACGGACCAACATTACATTGTGTGATCATACACAGTGTATTTGTGGGGTATAGCTGTGCTGTAATGCGCCTAAAGTGCGCCCCACAAATACGGTAAAATCATAGCAGTAAGGGCTATGATTACCTGTTTTCCCTGCACACAGAACCTGCTGGTAAAAATAAGTGACCTGCCGCTTCATTCAGTGGGAAAGTGAAAATGGATGGGAGGTGGCCGGAGCGCTGCTGAAATTACACGCTGGAGAGCACGTACTTCCAACAGCAGGCGTATAGTGGTGCGCACAGGTCTGTGCCACCATGCGCTGTGTGAACATACCCTTTGGGCAGTACACCGTGTGTTTTGGAAGTACGTACTGTTCAGCGCGTATTTCCAGGCACAGGGGGGGTTGGCCCATTCACCTCCACTATCAGTGCTGTAAGTGACCTGTCACTTCTCTCCCCCAGTGTACAATATATGTGTATTGTACGCACGGGAGAGACGAGATGTAATTCATAGCTCTCTGTGAGAACTATGAATTACAGTAATTGCGGCGCGCATGTCGGGCGTATTGAAGCGCAAATACGCCATGAAATGCGCCCCGCGGTTTACGCAGTGTGAACACAGCCTCAGTCTGGCTGCAGCAGCTAAAATCATACGCAACCCTGACAAATGACAGGTATAAAAAAATTATATTCAAATATGATTTGTCATCAGGTTGTAGTTTACATGTCTAAGGGTATGTTCACATGGCGTAATTGCGGTAATCCATAGTTCTCATAGAGAACTATGGATTACACGTCCCCCCCATGCATACAATACGATCGTATTGTATGCGCGGGGAGATAAGTGACATGTCAATGCATGTCTATGGGGCTGGCGGGCTGTTGTGGCACCAACTTCCCCCCCGTGCTTCAAGGAGATGTGCTGATCAGCGCGAGCTCCTGAAGCACACAGTGTATTGCGGCGCGTACCATACACGTCACAATACACCGTGTGAACATAGCCTAAGGGACACACAGGCTGGATTATGTTTTAGTAATGTGAATGAGGTGATATTGTGGATATGTGTGTGTATACACCAATATACATACACACACATACAGGGCATACATACACACACATACAGTGCATACACACACACATACAGTACATACACACACACACACGTATACACATTTATATATACACACAGACATCTATACAAACACATTTACACACACACATGCATACACACAGACATCTATACAAACACATACATACATACAGACATGTATACACATAAATACAATACATACACATTTACACACACACATGCATACATATACATTCAGTACAGTTCACATTCAGGAACATTATTTTGTCTCACCCTTATTACACTACTTAGAATTATTGTTCAGCACTGAGGCTCCTCACTCACTTGTGTCCTTCTTGCTGGTCTGGTCCCGAGATAGGAGCACAGCAGGGGGTGAAAACCTCTCACGGCCGGACAGCGCCCTGCTTCCAGACTCACTGCACGGTGTGAGCAGCCGGCGCCCCCTCCTCCCTCCTGTCATCCCGAGCAGTCGCCCTCCCCCTCTCTGCCTGCACATAGCTGCTGCTGCTCTGAACTGTGTGTGTCCAGGGGACCCACAGACAGTGTAACAGCTTGCCGGCTCTACAGGTCACAGTAATGACCTGGAACCCGACGTTCTGAGACTCGGGGCACAGGGAGTCAGGTCCGGGGCTTGTGCCCCGAACAAAACTACCTAGCGACGCCCCTGCGTCAGACAACATCAGCCATGACGCCTCACCCAAACTTTGAGAAATGAGTCTGGGTTCAAACTACCTGTCTCAGCCACTATTCAGATGCCGCCACCCGCCTGATGCCACACATCTGCTGACAATTTCTCTATCTGCCACCAACCATCTTTACCAGGGACTGATATTGCCACCCACCTCCACACTCTGTCATTGTGCCACTCTATGACCTCATGCTGCTGCTGTTGTTGCTGGTGCCATGACATCCACACTGTGTCATTGTGCCTCTCTCTAACCTCATGCTGTCACCTCTACTCTCTGTCATTGTGCCACTCTGTGGCCTACTACTGTTTTGCCACCTCCAGAATGTCATTGTGCCACTGTCTGACCTCATGCTGCTGCTGTGGCTGCTGCCGTAACCTACACACTGTGTCATTGTGCTACTCTGTGGCCTACTCCTGTTTTTGCCACCTCCAGAATGTCATTGTGCCACTGTCTGACCTCATGCTGCTGTTGTGGCTGCTGCCGTCACTTCCACTCTCTGTCATTGTGCCACTCTGTGGCCTACACCTGTTTTTTCCACCTCCAGAGTTTCATTG
The DNA here is from genome assembly GCA_025379985.1 of Phyllomedusa bahiana. Taxonomy (NCBI): domain Eukaryota; kingdom Metazoa; phylum Chordata; class Amphibia; order Anura; family Hylidae; genus Phyllomedusa; species Phyllomedusa bahiana. The sequence continues at coordinate 70,291 of JAODAL010008766.1, read as the reverse complement.
TGCCCCTGTCTGACCTCATGCTGCTACTGTGGCTGCTGCCGTAACCTACACACTGTGTCATTGTGCTGCTCTGTGGCCTACTCCTGTTTTTGCCACCTCCAAAATGTCATTGTGCCACTGTCTGACCTCATGCTGCTGTTGTGTCTGCTGCCGTAACCTAGACACTGTGTCATTGTGCCACTCTGTGGCCTACTCCTGTTTTTGCCACCTCCACAATGTCATTGTGCCACTGTCTGACCTCATGCTGCTGCTGTGGCTGCTGCCGTAACCTACACACTGTGTCATTGTGCCACTCTGTGGCCTACTCCTGTTTTTGCCACCTCCAGAATGTCATTGTGCCACTGTCTAACCTCATGCTGCTGCTGCTGCCGTGACCTCCACGCTGTGTCATTGTGCCACTCTGTGACCTACTCCTGTTTTTGCCACCTCCAGAATGTCGTTGTGCCACTGTCTGACCTCATGCTGCTGCTGTGGCTGCTGCTGTGCCCTCCACTCTCTGTCATTGTGCCACTCTGTGGCCTACTCCTGTTTTTGCCACCTCCAGAATGTCATCGTGCCACTGTCTGATCTCATGCTGCTGTGGCTGCTGCCGTCACCTCCACACTCTGTCACTGATGTTGCCACCTGAGCCCTCAGCTTGTTTTTTTCCAGATGTCGCTGGCATGACTTTATCAGGCTACATTCCCCCTTCAGTTTTTTGGTCAGTTTTGCCCTCTTAAGTGCCCAGGGAATTTTATAGTGAAGCGATTCTAAGAGCGGCGGCATTCATGTGCGTGTCATACTAAAATACAACATTGTATGAAGACCAAACCAAGCTCCCTCTGCATATTTAAGCATGGCACAACGTTCTACAGCACCCTGCAGGCTCTGTGCAGCCTGGAAATAGCTGTTTTTTAACGTGATTCGTCCCGAAGTAATTTGGACCGAAACAAATTTTGTCAGAAAATTCGTCGAAGTCACCGAATCGAATTTTTGAGAAATTCACCCATCTCTACTGTAGTAGTAATGCAGACCATAAATAGACAAGTTCAGCTGTCACTGGTAAATATCGCTTCTTTGGGTGATTTACACCTCTAGCTGTAGAACTTCTCTCCATATATATATAGAATAGCAACACATAACAGACCAGAGAGCATGTAGTTCAAAAATACAAAAATACATTTATTAACAACATGTATAAAACATAGAAACATTAAAATGGGCATATCAAGGGATCCAGATAATAGCAGGTGCAAAATATTTCATCCCTTACAGATAGTGACCAGATCTAAATTTAGATGGAAGACTCTGACAAAATTATCTATAGATAAATGCATAACAAAGCGGTTCAAAGACCAGAGTAGTATAGTATAGATAATATTATTATAATGGAGTGATGTCAGTATACCTCAAAAGTGCAAGTCAGAGAGATCCCATGGGAGAAATATGAGCCTGCTCCCCAACGCGCGTTTCGCGTCAGCTTCCTCAGGGGGTATTACATCCAGACTTCCTCACTGCTTAAATATCCCTAGCATAATGACTACTAACCGTGTCGCACTTACGGCGCATGCGTCGCGCTCGAAGGGAGACGGCTAACCGTGCCCCACTTCCGGCCGTCACATGCAACTGCGCCTGCGCGGATGATTACAACATCCGGACATGCGCATCACACGTAAAGACGCCGTAGTGGAGGCCGGCGCCCGAGTCCCCGCACGGGGCATGCGCACAGTGCATTCACAGAATCAGAATCGTAAGTATCACTCATATTCCACATAAGACTGCATAGCGGGACAACAAGCATATATCTAATCATGTAAGAGGTATAGTCCCGTTGCCCAGGCCTATTGTCACGGACATGTCTAAGACAAAATAATGCCAATGTACAGACAAAGTATTATACAGATGGACAAAGTCTTATTTATAATATGGCCAACGTCCAAAAAGTCGTGACATTAATAAAACACAGTGTCATGTCCTACACCAAACAATCATGTGTACAAAAATGTGACAGTCGGTCAGATATTAAGGTATTCCCATGGAGTATCGATTAACATGATCCAATGCCTTGATCAATTCTCACAAGAATCACATCCCTGGGCAGGAATAGAAGATACCATAAATTATCTAGGGATAAATAGACAGGAAAATAAGGATTAAAAAAAAAAACAAGATAAAACTCAAGAATGATGCAGAGACAGAGAGAGAGTGCATAAAGACATGGCATACTGGAACATATCTATATCCATTCAGATTATATCAACATAAATTATTGCAAGAGAGGAAAAACACCAAGGGGAACTCCAACAATTCACAGAAAGGACGCAAAGCATAGTTTCTCATTTAACCCAGAAGGTGCCATTGAGTTAAGAGATGTAACCCACCTAGCTTCTTTTTTCCCAAACAAACGCATTGCATTACCCCCTCTGATCCCTAGATGGACCACATCACTACCACAAACCTTTAATCCTTTAGGATCACAGTTGTGGTATTTTGAAAAGTGTCTGGGAAAAGGGTCTTGAGTTGCTCACAATCCTCACAACCCTTTGGCAGCCACTATGTCTCGAACATGTTAAAGTATCCTAATTTTCAACTCACGTGTAAGCACACCCACATATACTTTAGGCAAGGGCAATGAGCCAAATATATTACGTTTTTTTGTACCACACGTAATATAGTGGCGAATTTGGAAGTACGGCAATTATCCATTGATGTAAATACTTTGGTCCTAATCATATTTGGACATGCCACGCATCCTGCCACATGGAAAAAAGCCCTTGTAGGACCACGTGAGCCGTTTGGATTTTGTAATGAAGGGACATAGTGGCTCTGTACCAAGAGGTCACGAAGATTTGGCGATCTCCTAGCTGTTATGAGGGGATGATCAGAGGCAACGTCTGCCAATACTGAATCCGTCTGTAATACGGATAGAAGTAGAGCTGGGAGAGATCCAAACAAAATTGAGTAATTTACTATCAAAGGAGGAATTGGAGCGCTTCAATAGTGTAGGGGTAACGAAATAAGGTGAATGACTCACAAATGGAGAAAGATGTTTGCGAGACATAAATCTAAGAAATTGCTGAGAGACTCATTACGATTTATCAACATGTGTGACGCAGATTTTACAGATGGAGACAGAACAGAGAAAGAATCACGATTCTCGGTCACGATCTGGATCAATGTGTCCTCCTCTTGTGTCATCTATGAGGAACATAAACGAGTAGCTAGCGAAGTCATTAATATGGCTCAAGGTGGAAAACTTATTAATCCGACTGTCAGTGATCGGAAGCCTCTCGAAAATACTTACACGATTACCTCCGCTCTCGTTAGGAAGACTAAAAATGTTAAAAAAAAGCAAGCCGTGAGGTGATTGCAAATCTATCGTCACATTAAACTTTTTCCTGAGGAGAGGAGCAATTTGAGGTATTGGGTTGGGGTTAACATTTCTCCCCAGACTAATCAACTAACTAAACTTTTTTCACACGTCTCTGTAAAGGACCATCATCTTTATTTGCACGACAAGCTGATGTTGAACAAGACTACATGCCAAAAGAGAGTTACTGTAGACTATTTCCGACCGAGGAAGGAAAGAAACAGCCAGTGGGTTGGGTGTTTTGAGGAGTTGAAGGAGTTGTTAGAGAATCCGATACAGAATGAACTGCATCAGGGTACCTTTTCATCAGATCTTTTTCTAAGTCTTGTGTGTTTCCCCCTTGTCTTTATGCCCAAGATCGAAATCTTTGATGCTCGGTGACTGGTGTGAGCAATGATATTAAAAAACTCCCAACATTCGAGGTGGAGATAATCTTACTAGTGTAAACAGAGAGTCTCTTTGTGAGAGAGCTGCTAGTATATGGGACCTGATGTGGTTTTCAAATCCAGTGACAAAAGGGGGAGAAGTGTAGTTGTGTTGGCCAGTGGTTTAGTATGAGAGGGAAGCGGCACGCGCAATTAAATAGATACACATAAATAGACAAAAAGGATTAATTCGCACGCTCTAATCCAATTTCAGAGCTTACTCGATTGAATTGGTGTGAGTATTGTGGAGAGGGTCCTGTTCGAGTAGGATTGTCCTAAAAAAGTTTGTGATAATCTCCTAGTTGAAGGTGATCGCAAGATTCTCAACTTTGTATTTGACTCCCCAAGGTGCACAGTGATCACGTCAATCGTTGGGCGACAATCGTGTGTGTGTATTGGGGGATTGTGCGACCCGTTGTATATTCGTTGATTCACTATTTGGAAACCTTTTGGTGGAACTATTCCATTTATGTGCGGTGATTTACCAGTGGGATGTCCTGTGGCTGGATTGATGGGATCAGTGATCGGAACCTGAAGTAATTTTAGTACAGCGGAGTTGAGTCCCAAATAGACACTAGTATTATGTCACCTCAAGTGAATGGTACTGGATGGCGAGTGGACGTTTTTCCTAAGATTGAGTAGGAGACTGAACGGGGATTTATGTAAACTGTTTCTAGAGACATATTACAGTTTCATTTTGACACAAACTTATTGTCTTTAAAGATGTGTTTTATAGATTCAATTGCCAGGGAAGCTGCGATGGGGGGGCTTGCCGCCCCGTCGTATGCTAAATTTGTCCTTGGGATTGGGAGAAAGGCGATCTTTCCATGTGTGAGACTTTTTCGGAGGTGATCAAATTTTAGATGTTGGTTAAGATATATAGATGACATTCTTGTTTTTCTGGAGGGGACATTCAGCACCATTTGTCTGTAGATTTATGGAAAAATACTAAATTCCAATGATTGTAATATTAAATTGACCTACAAAATGACACACAAATGGAGGACTTCTAGACATCCAGATCATGTTGAATAGGGAACGGGAATGTTACAAAACGGACATATATCGCAAGAGACAACGGTTAATTCACTGCTCCATGCCTCATCGTTTCATGTTAATTAATCCACTATTCCAGGCCATTCGACAGGACAGTTTCTCCCGTGTTCGTAGGATATGTTCTCCTCCGCGCATGCCCGTTTTGACCTCTAGGCAGCTGATCTGCGTGATCGGTTTCTTAGATAGAGGGTCTAAGTTCAAAGGTCTTATGAAAAAAGCATACTATCGAGGCGAAGGACCCTCGGGATCAGCTATTACAGCCAAAAAGAATGTAGGAATGGATACGAATGTCCGCTTTATAACTACATATTAATCGCAATGGCCAACACGGGCAAGATTCTTGCAAAACTGGGCCGTTATTACAGACGGTATTGTCAGTTATTGGCAGACGTTGCTCTGATTTCACCTCATAAACAGCTACGGAGATCGCCAAATCTTGTGACTCTTGGTACAGAGGCCACTATTGTCCTTCAAAAAAAATCCATTCGGCTCACGTGGTCTAACACAGGGCTTTTTTCCATGTGGCAGATGCGTGGCAGTCCAAAATTGTTTGGGCCCAAAGTATTTACTAAAGGGATAATTGCCGTACATCCCCAAATTCCCCCCACAAATTACGTGTGGTAAAAAAATTTATATATTTGGCCATTGCCTTCTTAAATTTATTGTGGGGTGATACACGTGGTAAAAATTTAGGATCTGAACAGGTTGGAAAAATTTGTGGGCCGGGTTGTGAGGATTGTGAGAAAATAAAGCCCTTCCAGACACTTTTAAAAATACCAAAACTGTGATCCTAAAGGATTAAAGGTTTTGGTTTTGATGAGTCCTCTGGGGATCAGAGGGGGTAAGCAAGCGTTGGTTTGGGAACAAAGAGAAGTAGGGGGTTTTACATCTCTAACTAAGGGCCCCTTTTGGGGTTAAATGGAAACTATGTTTGCGTCCTTTTTTGTGAATTGTTGGAGTTCCCCTTGGTGTTTTTCCTCCTCCAATAATTTAATGTTGATAAACTGAATGGATTTAGATTGTTTTTTTCCCGTATGCCATGTCTTTATGCACTCTTCCTGTTCGCATCATTCTTTAGTTTTTTCTTTTTTTTTTTTAATCCTTATTTTTCCCGTCTAAATTTTTCCCTAGATAATTTATGGTATCTTCTATTTCCTGCCCCGGGGTGTGTTTTTGTGGAATGATCAAGGGCATTGGATATGTTAACTATCCCCGGGAAAACCTTTAAAATTTTCCGACGTCACATTTTTTTTACCATGATTGTTTGGTTAGGACATGACACTGTGTTTTATTAATGTCACCTTTTTTTACTTGGCCATATTATAAAAAAGACTTTGTCCCTCGTATAATACTTTTGTTGTACATTGGCATTATTTTTTTTTTAGAATGTCCGTGAAAATAGGCCTGGGCAAGGGGCTATACCTTTACATGATTAGATATATGTTTTGTCCCCTATGAGTCTTTGTGGAATATGAGGATACTTTACGATTTGATTCTGTGAATGCACGTGCCAGGCCCGTGCGGGACTGGGCGCCGGGCCCCCACTACGGCGCTTTACGTGTGATGCGATGTCCGGGGGGTTTTTTAATCATCCGCGCAGGGCGATTGAATTTTTGACGGCGGAAATGGGGCACGGTTAGCCGCTCCCCCTTTAGCCGACGCATGCGCCGTAATTGCGACACGGTTAAGTCATATGCTAGGGATATTTAAGCGTGAGGGAAGCTGGATGTAATCCCCCCCGAGGGAAATGACGCGAAACGCGCGTTGGGGAGCAGGCTCATATTTCTCCCATGGGATCTCTCTGACTTGCACTTTTGAGGTATACTGACATCACTCCATTATAATAATATTATCTATACTATACTACTCTGGTCTTTGAACCGCTTTGTTATGCATTTATCTATAGATAATTTTGTCAGAGTCTTCCATCTAAATTTAGATCTGGTCACTATCTGTAAGGGATGAAATGTGTTGCACCTGTTATTATCTGGATCCCTTGATATGCCCATTTTAATGTTTCTATGTTTTATACATGTTGTTAATAAAGGTATTTTTGTATTTTTGAACTACATGCTCTCTGGTCTGTTATGTGTTGCTGTAGTAGTAATGCGCCTAGTTTTGCTGAACCACATTCATATATGTGTCTAATCTTACTAATGTGGTGCGACACGCACCCATAACGCCCCCAGAACACCCCGTCATGTTAGGCGTATTTGAAAGTGTCGAGTCTTGCAAACAATGAGCCTAACACATACGTTAGGCACATTAGACATCGTAGCCGACTCAGTTAGGTGCATTGTATGCCAGAAAAAGGGTGAAAAACCCGTCGCCCTTAGGCAGTGTTCTCACGGCTTATTCAAGACGTTATTGCGGGTCGGATTTCGCCCGCAGTTACGGCTTGAATAAGGGGCGGGGCTAGGGCGCGGCGGTGGAGCTGCCTGCCGGCCCCATAGACATTGCATTATTCACGGCGCGTACGCTGTAAATAATGTGCATATCCCTTTCTCCCCCCGCGGCAGATTCGCCGAGCGGTGAGGAGCGACGGAATCCACAGTTCTCCATGAGAACTGTGAATTACCGTCGTTACTGGGACGGATTGGAGCCGTACTGCAGCGCAAATACAGCCCGCAGTACGGCTCCAATCAGTCCCAAAATAATCCGTGTGAACGAGGCCTTAATTTCACTGCAGAGCCAAAAACAGGTGAGTAGTCAGTAATCATTCTTTGATTGGTTTATTGTCATTTATAAGCTAGAGCATGTACATTGTGGATCTATGTTATGACTAAGAGCTGTCACTCAGCTTGAAATGCGTAAGCAGACCCTTTTTCTTCTTTGATCTGCTAAGTAGCGGTTATTAGGCTATGCTTTTTTCAACCTGCCAGTAGTGTTTTGAATGGATTAAAAAAAGTGGCATTTTTGTCTAATGTGGAATGATGGAATTTCAAGTGTTACTGCCTTGAAATTACTGACAGCAGTCCTGTTACACCACCTACATCAATGCACTTATAAAATGTGACACAGAATACTGTATAAACCACATGGTTGGCTTTAAGAGAAGAAAGACCAGTTATTGATATCTTGTCCCACTACATAGAAACCATCAGTAAATTGGAATTAAAGAGACATTATCCCAACATTTAAGAGTTGTTTTAATTTTTTATTGAAGAAAATTGAATGTGTATGGTACAATGGCATATTTACTGTATCAGACAAGGGGATAGCCTATAATTTACACCAATAAATACAAATGCTCAGGAGAGGCAAATCGTTGACATTCGGCATTTAGAATGAAAGTAACAAAAATTGATCATAATCCACAAAACGTATTCATTGATGTTAAAGATGCTTAAAGGGGTTTTATCATTTCATTAAATGGTCTTCAGAATAAGGGGACAGTGAAAACAAGCAACTTTGCAATTTGATGTCATTAGCAAAGCTGTCTTGTATTCACAGTATTCCTTATCTTGTGTTTTTGTTTACACTGATATCCAGTGCTGGTCGGATCCCTCCTCCTTGCATTTCACTAGCTGAGAGCTCATTTACATTCTGTACAGCCCCCGGTCGATTCACAGAGCTGTGTCTGTCACTCAGAGTAAGGGATCGTCACATTTTCACTTTATACAGGCAGAAGAAACAGAATTACTGAAGGGCTTACACAATCAGGAAATAGCACAATTTGTGTTGATCCCTGCCTGACTCAGAGTTAGGGGCCATAGCATTTTCTCTCTCCACACCCAGCAGAAACAGACTGCAACAGATTCTACAATGAGAAAACATAACAGTTTTGTCCTGGTGCCTAACTCTCCCGCATAGAAGGGTGATCTGTGCTGTTCGTAGAGCATCTCCAGCTGTGAGAGGAGAGATCAGTTGCTCAGTCTAGATTGAATGCAGCCTGTGGTATGTATACAGCTCTTACAAAATAAGACTGCATAGGGAAAGACACAGTGACATGTGGATTCAGGCAGAGAGGGGAGGGGGGAGAGTCCCAGGAGCCAGCATGCACAGTGACGCCGGGCATGATGTCACCCAGCTGGGAGGGGAAGAAACGCCCCTGCATCTCCAGAGTTGAGAAGCTGAGAGCAGTGTGAATCAGCCGAACTAAGGAAGCAATACATCCCCTTGGTTATACTCATTCTATTATCATGGCTTAAGGCTTTGTTCACATTGATGTCATGAGAGCAATGGAAACCCAACACCAGATCCTAACATCAGCGTCAACATAAGGGAAGGATCCTCTTAAGTTGTCTTGACATGTCAGCAGATGTCAGTGGAAGAGGTCTGTATCTGTGACCCCAACGACTGCTAGAACAAGGGGACATGACACTACTCTGAGTACAGTGACCCTTTCTTTCCTTTTTGGATTCAAAGTTTAACTTAAGGGGAACCTGTCAGTTGGTATATGCTACCCTATCTGAGAGCAGGGTGTGATAGAGAGAAGCTGAGCTCTGAGATATATAGGGTTATATGATAGAGAGAGAGAAGCTGAGCTCTTTGATATGTAAGGTTATATGATAGAGGACAGAAGCTGAGCTCTGCAATATATAGGGTTATATGATAGAGGAGAGGAGCTGAGCTCTGTTATATATAGGGTTATATGTTGGAGGGAGAAAAGCTGAGCTCTGTGATATATAGGGTTATATGTTAGAGGAGAAAGGTTGAGCTGTGTGATATATAAGGTTATATGATAGAGGAGAGGAGCTGAGTCCCAGAGCTCAGCTTCTCTCCCTCTATCATCTAATCCTATATATCACGGAGCTCGGTTTCTCTCCCTCTATCATATAATCCTATATATTACAGAGCTCAGCTTCTCTCCCTCTATCATGTAATCCTATATATTACAGAGCTCAGCTTCTCTCCTCTATCATATAACACTATATATCACAGAGCTCAGCTTCTCTCCTCTATCATATACCCCTATTTATCAGAGAACTCAGCTTCTCCTCTATCATGTACCCCTATATATCACAGAGCTCAGCTTCTCTCCTTTATCATATACCCCTGTTTATCAGAGAACTCAGCTTCTACTCTATCATATAACCATATATATATCACAGAGCTCAGCGTCTCTCCTCTATCACATAATCCTATATATCACTGAGCTCAGCGTCTCTCCTCTATCATTTATAAACCTATCTTCCACAGAGTCAGCTTCTCTCTCTATCATTTTAACACTATATATCACAGAGTTCAGCTTCTCTCCCTTTATCATATTACCCTATATATCACAGAGCTCATCTCCTCTCCTCTCTCATATAACCCTATAAATCACAGAGCTCAGCTTCTCTCCTCTATCATTTGTATACGGTTATTTATGTTTACCCATGTTTGTTAATAAAATGGCTGCTGTGGTCAATTCATCCAACCAATGTCTGGTGTCGTTATTGGGTCGGGAAGTTGTGGGTTGGTGCGTTGGCTTGTGGGCACCAGAGATAGGCGTTGCTTAGGGTCATGTACATTGTGTTCATAAGATGTATTTTCTGCAAGCACATTGTCCAGAATATATATATTTTTTTTAAAAACAGCTTATAATGCAGCTGTGTAACAGTCACCTTACTGATACCATTCTAAAGCTTCGCTGGTGCCATGCTGGTATCTGCTTATCTGGCCCTAAGATTACAGCTATAGTTAATAACTGGCTGTATTCTTGACATGTAGACCCCACTGAGGGCTCCACTGCATCCAGTATTCACTGCAATGGTTACATAATTGGTGGAGCCCAATGACTAAAGATCAGATGGGGACCAGAGAGCACTGGTATGGGTGCAACTATAGCTGTAACAACCATAACCACTACAATGCCCCCTTGAGGTTGGAGGGGTCCACTTAAGTACAAGAACATTGGGGCAGATTTATCAATTTTGTCTCATATTTAGACTGTGTACACTTAGACTAGATTACAATGTGCCTGGTTATCACAGTGTTGATAAATCTGATGCAGGTTTAAACGGTCTTGGCTAAGTTAACACCTTCCATTATTTGACTTACTTTAAGCCACTAATTGCGTCAAACTTTTAGCGCACTTTCTTTGGTGCATGGCACCGCATGCTAATCCACACCCCGTTTTCACAATGTAACATCCCTTTAATTGATGTGCCACCCCTTTTCTTGGAGGATGTGTCTATAAACAGTACTCTCTGGCCAGAGCGTACTTTCAACAGCAGATGTATAGCAGTTCCACTTTACGCTGTGTGAATCCAGCCTAACACTAAGAGCGACATGTATGAAACTTGGCACGTCAAGGCAATTTTTCACGTCTTTTTTTCCAGTGAACAATTCACCTAAATATATGAAAGCGGTGAATGTGCAGTCATAAATGCCGCTTAAGGATTGTGGTGCCTCATAACTGTGTCTGGCATGCCACGAAACTGTGTATTTGTCATACAGCAATAGCCAGCACACCACAAGTCTTGCTGAGACTTGTGGTGCAACATGTAAACTCACTACCATAGTTTCTATTCACTGACATGCTATTCTAAAACTTTTTCTTATTATATAATGTATTATGAAATTTATATAATTTAATTTTATATACTTTGATAATTGTCATAAATTAATTCTTATAATTTTACTGGTATAAATTTAGAAATAAGGGACATTTTGAATAATGGAAATTAGTTCCATTACGACTGCTCAGGCTCAGGCAGAGCTGTTCGAACAGTAATGCACCCAGTTTTGCCAAACCACAGACATATATGGTCAAAACTTTACGAATTGGTAGATCCCCCCCAAAATCCCCCCCCAAAATTGTTCATTCAATTTAGACGAACCCTTTCATACATGTCGCCCTAAGTGTTGCTCTGTGTGTAATGATCCTTCAGCCCCCTTCAATTTTTTTGTCCGCAAGCTGGAATAAACCTTTAAGGATCTGGGGGCCAATCTCATTTTGATTCGGAGCCCTATGAACTTGAATTATATCCAAGGCAGTAGGGGATTGATAAAATGAGTATTTTTAATGACCATCAGCGGTTTGTAAAAAATGTTAAGTGGTTGGATAACCCCTATAACATGTTAACACCAAAAACAAGTATGAAAATTATCCAAAATAATAATAAAACCCCAGTATAATTGATTTGTTATATACATTATCAAGTAATCGACTGAAGATTGCTAGGTGATAGTTAATTTCACAAAATGCATACAATTTTGTCCTTTGAAAACCTCTGATATAAAAGTATACCTGTCACTCATATAAAAGAATACATGTTAAAGCCATATGTCTGCTTTACTGTCACAAGGCTTAATGTACAAGAAAACACCAGTAGCCAATGGTAATCTGCATGCACATAACAACATTTTTCAATCCAATATAGCAATGAAATTATAAATGGAACACTTCCGTTGGAGAAGCTGATTTTTTTTTTAACACATTTATGAAAAAAAAAATCAGCTTCTAATGGCAGAGCAAACATGTCACTTTACAACCTGCTCAAAGATAAAAGGTTACCCTGTTTCCCAAAAATAAGACATCCCTGAAAAAAGCATAGTGCATTTTTTATGCAATTCAAAGTTTGGCTGATTTGCTGAGTTTTTGATGAAATCACTACAATTTATTAGTACATATTTATGTTTTGTTCAAAAAATAAATGTGAATTCTTGTTTATGGAAAATAAGACATCCACCTAAAAAAAAGTCTTAACTGGTCTTTAGGAGCAAAAAAATTTAAATATAAGACACTTTTCCTTTTTTTGGGGGAAAAACAGGGTATCTCCAAGGTAGTCTCTAAGGGTTTTGATAAAGGGGATTGGAATGACAAAATCAAAACACTTCTTTCTCGGTTTTTGAAAATTCTTTCCCTTAGACATGGCAGTTTGGAAAAGGATAAAAAAAAATCAGCCGAAAATATAGAATCAGCATTAGAATGTCTAAAACAATATGTAAAGTACAATACACGTGAATGGGCTTTTCAAAAACTCCATGTAGATCTAGTTGAAATTTATTTTTTTTTTTTTGTGAAAAACAAGCATGCTGACAATTATCTGTGTTAAATCCATAACCCACTTGGGCACACAAAGAATTTGCTTTTGGAAATTTAATCCCCCCTTTATCTGAGTCGTAATCTCCAGTGGTTCAATGCTGGCTTAATCCCTTTTTACTTCACACTTAAAAATTTTGCCAAAAATATGAAAAATTTTAAAAAAATTACAAATACAAAAATGTAACCCAAAACGAAGTCAAATGGGACTTGGAGCTAAAACGGACTGGAGGAAAAATATTGGGGTCAAAAAATAAAAAATATGTAAATACAAAAAAAAAAAAAAAAATGCGCCGACATGACTTTTCTGTGTATATTTTGCCAGCTGAGCCCTAAGGGCAGTATTGGTACTAATTATTTTTTATATATATATTTGACTGTATGAAGCACTGAGATTATGGCGCCGCCCTTTATATGTTGTCCAGCTGTTTAAAAATTTTAAAATTTGGAAAAAAACCAGATGTATGTCAGTAAATTTACAAATCATTTTTTTGGCCAAACCCCCAAAAAAAACTTTTTCACACTATGGACCCACATGCAGGGGACGGGCCTTGGGTTTACATCAATATAGCCCACATTTGCCTGTTATGTCTAAAACGTGCTTTTGTTTTCCTTTTTTAACTTTACCCCTAGAAATTTCCCACCATTTGATAATTTTATTTATTTTTTTAGCTTTTGCTGTGTTTGGTTTGTGCATACTTTTTTTTTAATAAAATTCCCAAAAATTAAAATTTTTCTGTCATTTTTAAAACCCCAAAAAAAAAAAACCCTCCACAGGTGTAAAACATAAAAAAAACTTTCGTAAAAACTATGTGAGTGTTGTATTTTTTGAGATGCCCCGAATATATTTTTTAAGGCTTCCCAACTTTTCCACACCCTTTTTTTAAAATTTTTTACATCCGGGTGTAGTGTTCAGTGTGAGGGGGTTGTTTTTTGTAAGGCAAGCTGCAGTTTGTCTAGGCAGCCTTTACTGCCGTACAATCTTTCATTTATATACTGACTATGCCATTTATATACTACTATGGGTAACTAGCCATTTTTGTTTACAACTTTGACCAATCGCTATAAATAATTTATTATGGCAATTGGGCCAACCCAAATTTCGGGCTTTCAATTTGGACCAAAAAATTTACCCTTATATTTTACAGAATTTTGTGTTTTAGTCAAATTTTTAGACACCTTTTGGGGCTACTTTTAATTTGTGGGGTTTTTTTTTATCGATAAAATGGGAAAAGGTTTTGTGGGGGAAAAAGGGATTGGGCCCAAAAATGTGCTGCTGTTGGCCAATTTAAATTTTCTTTTAAAAATGTTGGCCAAACTTAAAACAAATTTAATTTCATTGTATAAAGTGAGGGCTGAAGTGTCCCAAAAATGGGATTTAGATTTTTATTTCATTGTTTTAAAACTGGGGCATTTTTGGGTTGGGCTAATTCTAGGTTTATAGCGGGGCTAAAGTTTTAGACAATATTAATTAAAACTGGGACCCTTGGGTTTTTTTGATTTACGCCTATTTCCCGGTAACAAATTTTGGGCTATTCAATTTTTTTGTAAGGTAGCTTTACTCCTTTTATAATATAGAAGGCATATTTTAAAATAATAATTTTATACAAACACATTATGACTGGGGAAGGAAAATACTGAGTTTTTAAAACAGAGGGGAAAAACCTTCATAGACCAAACAGTGCAGCCTGTCCCCACTGTTTTAGGTATTTTTCCCCCGGCTTTTTTTAAAATGGGCCGGTTTTTTCGGTCAGGGAAAATTTCGCCCCAGGGGTGCCGGCAAATTTCGGGCCCGGGAATTTGGGCCCCTTCATTATGGGGAATTACAGTTTCATTAAAAGAAATAAGGTTACGTCTCCTTCCCCCCCCGGCGAAATCCGCCCGGCGCGGGGGGATGATTTACATGTACAATTTCAAGTGGGGGTATACGTGCCGCTAAACGTGATTGCTATGGCCGGCGAAAGGTTTCCAAAGGCCCCCCCCGCTCCCCAAAAACCCCCCGCTACCCCCGCCCCCATGCCCCACCCTCCACCCGGGTAATTTTCGGGGGTAATTACGCCCCCCAATTAAGCCGTGTGAAAAAACCTTAGTTTTGGCCCTTTGTGGGATTGCAGGGCCCTTTGACGCTAAAAAAAAAATTTTGGGCAAAACCCTTTTAAAGGGATTGGCAAAATGCTTTGAGATTTTATTACCCCCACCCCCCTATTAAATGTTTTTTCCCGATTAATTGGAATGGGCTTGGCTGTTTTGTAGTGAAAAAAAATATAAAGCAAAAGAAAAAGGGAAAGTTTGGCTAACACAAATGTAAGGGGTGAGGAACCAGGGAATTTTTAACCCTCCCTTTTTGGGAAAAAAGTTGAGGGGAACTTGAATTTAACCCACCCAAAATTCATCCCTGGTGAAACTGCTAAATGAAAGCATGGCATTAAGTAATCACGCTAACAAATGTTTACAGAAAGGGGGGGTTAAAAGGGGGAAAAGAATAGAAAATGGTTTACATGCCAAGTTTTTTAATTTTTTTTTTTTTTCCAGTTAACCAACCACAATCACAAATAACTTGCTTGTTTGCAAAAAAAAAAAAAAAAAAAATACGGAGTTGCCCCTATGCGATACTTAAATAAGTCACTTCCCTTATGGGAAAGCTTTAGAGTTTTTGCCCCTGATTCCCCCGTAGTTGCAGCTGGCTTTAAAATCAATTTTCAAAAAGGGGAATTTCCAAACTCCCCTTTGTTTTTTAACCCATGCAAAGGTTTTCCCAAATCTTCTTTCTTTATTTAAAGGGAACATATTTTGCCACGGCCTGGTCACAGAACAGTAGAGAGATGGGAGCTTTCAGACAAAGTAATTTAGGAAATTTTAAAGGGTTCCTTCTTTGGGTGAGTATTTTGGGGTTTCCCATTGGCCAAGACCAAAGGGGGCTTTTGGGGGGACAAGAACCCGCCCCCAAGGGGAAATTTGGGGGGGCCCCGTGTTTGAAGGGGGGGGTAGGGAAAGTTTTGAATGCGGAAACGAAAGCGTCTGGAAAAGAAGGTTTTTAAATCCCCGGGGGGTTTGAAAGCCCCCGGTCAGGTGTGAAAGAAACCCTAGTTGGGTGGGAAAAAAGGACAAAAATGTTAAAGGGCATAATAACTTTTGGATCCATTCTTGGATAATATTCTCCCTTGGGACCCCCATTTTATAGGTAGCCCGCAAACTTTTTGGGCATTTCCCCAAATCTCTTCGGGGGCCGGTTATTTATTAAAAAGTTTTAAAACCCCCTTTTTTCTGGGATATGTTAGGCTTTATTTTTGTAGAATTTTATTTTATTTTTTGAAAACAAGTTTTTTTTTTAACTTTTGTTTTTATAAATATTTATTTTTTTTAAACCGGAAAAAAGTTTGGGATTAAAAATTTGAAAATTTGTTGTTGTTTTCACTTTTTTTAAATTTTTCAAAACCCTTTTATATCTTGGGTGGGCATTAAACCCTTTTAGGGGGCATCCCGGGGTTTGCTGCCCCAAAAGTCCGGGGTTTTGGGGGTTTTTGTAAAATTTTTATTTTTTAAAATATTTTTTGTTTCATGTGTTTTCTTTTTTTAAACCCTTTGTTTTTTTTAAAATAAAGGTCAGAAAAACCAAACCCCCAAGGGGAGGCATTTTATATTTACTTTTTTGGGGGGGCGGGGGCTAGTATTCAGCCTCAGGTACAAGGGGGGGAAAAACAAGGGAATTAAATCCTCCGCGATGGGCCCAAAAGAACCCCGGGGTCAAGAAAAAACAAAACGGTTTAAGAATCCAAGAATGGTTTAATTAAAAACCCTCAAAAACTCTATTTATCAATAGAAGGGAACCCCCCGACTATCAAATGATAGAGGGGCTTTCCACCCGCACCCCCAAAACCCGTTAAAAATTGGTTCTGAAAACTTCTGTGACAGTTTAAAATGGAAACTCCCAGATGTTTTTTTAAAATCTATGGGGGTGTCGGCAAAATAGTGAAACCCTATAAGTAAAAGTTAACGGGGTTTAAAAAATTCTTTTCTATTCGATTTTGTTTATTTCAGGCTCCCGTTTCCCTTTTCTCCCGCTTGTTTTTCAGAAGGTTTTTTAGGTAAGTAACCACCTCTTTTTGTTTTAGCAACATGACCAGGTTGGTGACATCACTCCCTTCTGTGTCCTAAAACCCGTAGAACAAGAAACTTTTTATCTTAAATTTTCTGACAGACATTTAAAAGGGGGTTTGATTTTTCACTACATTGATTCATCCCTTAAACCAGTCCTGTTTTTTTTTGGTTTCAAATTTTTTATTCTGGGGGGCATGTTTACTGTCTTTACTAGGTTTCAGGTTTGAAGCCAGGTTGTTTGCTATAGTGACCAGAAATTGGGGACAGTCTTAAGGCCCCCCCCAATATCAAAAAGGTCGTAGCTATTTTGCAACGGGGGGAGCTGATGCGCCCTTAAATAGATGGATATTGGAATTTGGTAGGACCGGGAACGGAAAACTATTGCAATTTACTTTTTTTTTCAAGATTTTAACATAAAAAACAATCCCCGGGTTTTGAGACAACCCTTTTAATTTTGTACAGCCCCTGTAGTCTTTATTTAAAAACCCCCTTTTATCACCAGGGTTTTCCCCCTTACAGGTTCCCGTTAGGAAAAGCAGTTTTGAAAAAGTCCCTTCCCGCTGTCGAACTTCCCACAACCTGAACAGGAAAAAAGGGAACCTGAAAAATTGTTGTGAAGATCAGGCTTTGTAAAAGAGCATGGTGAGAACACCCCTTACATTTTTTTTAATCAGATCTTTTTTGTAGATTTTTTCATTTTTAAGGCAATAAAATATGTATACAAAGATGACCAAATTCTCAAGAGTAGAAAGTCAGCAGTATAAATACAAAGTTCAAGCTATACATACACGTACATATTTGTGATACATCAACAGAGATCCAGTAGACAGGAACAAAGCCCCTACCCCCAAATAGAAACGTCAACGCAAAACCCGAGTACTTTTTTCCAAAGCACTCAATCGCTAAAGATTCCTCGGGTGGTGTATCCTCCCCCTCACATGTCTACACTACTCCACTGTCGCTATTCTCATAGTGTGGTGGAGTACAAGTCGACTTAAATTTGTTTTATCATTGTTTTTAACACATTAAATTCCAAGCCAACTTTTACTATACAGTATCTGTTTGTGAACATCATGTACAACATAGTATTAAAAGTTTAAAATGTTAAAGGGTGCTCCCGGTTCAGACAACTATATAGCTCTGTACAGATATTGTTACTATTCACATCAGGCCATGTCCCAAAAAGGGGTTCACAGTCTAATTTCTTGGGCACATGCCCACTAGAGTCAATTTCATAGCAAGCCTATTAAACCCAGGCTATATTTTTGGAGACAGAAGCACTTTTCCAAGGAAAAAGGATCCAGCATATAGGTAAACGGAGAAACTCTTTATTGCATCATAAGAATCTTTGGTACAGCGGACTAAAATAATAAAAAAAGGCACTGCACGTGGCCAACGTGTTTCAGGCTAGCTTGCCCTTGTTCACAGTCCGCTCGAAACGCGTCGGCCACGTGTAGTGACTTTTTATCATTTTAGTCCCCTGTACCGAAGATTCTTATGATGCAATAAAGAGTTTTTCCGTTTACCCATATGCTGGATCCTTTTTCCTTGGAAAAGTGCTTCTCTATGCAAGCCTCCTGGTCGAAGTCGTGGTGGATCCGTGCAGCTGGTATTGGAGTTAACAAGGGAGTTGGCTGGAAACTTAAGATTCGCAAGTTTGAAGGTGAGCCTTTGATCCAGTGCATATTTAGCACCTTTGTTTAGCGTTTTATTTTTTTGGGGGAGTGTGGTTGCAAACAACAAGGAGCACCCAAAGAAACCAACACAAACATAGGAGAATATACAAAATGCTTATTTTATCTCCACAGAACCAGTTGCGCCCCCCAACTATGGTCTACAGAAAGCAAATAATTTGTAATATTTGTCTACTGCATGGCAGATAGCACTTCCTGCCATTTGTTTACCAGACAGGAAGTCAAGACGTTGCTGTAGTTAATTGGCATACCAAAGTCTTTCCTGTGCCCCAAAGGGAGCCCCAAAAATGAACACATCTAGACTATGCTATGGCATTTTAGGGCATCCTTTGCAAGCTTGAAACCTGTTATTTAAGAGATTTTAACCCCTGGCCTGCGTAGGAACTATGAACCACCCATGAACACCCCTGCTTGCATAAACCACTCCCCTTTTATGACCAAGTTTCCAGGAAACTCCCAGAAAAGATGGGAGAGTTGGCAAGGATGTTTTAAGACTATGTCTACCTTCATAACCAAATATTTAAAGGAGTTTTCTTACTACAAAGATTAGCTTTCAATATAAAGGGACAGTTAAATGAAGACTTTTCTAAATACATAGGTCAATAGATTTTACTTTAGTCATGAGATAAGAGCATTTTTATGTGCTCTGAAGAGCACACAGGTTTCTATGGTTACCTGCATAACAGATGGACGTATGTTATCTGATTTGCTGAGAACAGGGACTTCTGTTATCTAATTAGCGGAGAGCAACGAGCAGGAAGTGACATCACCCCACTGAAGGACTGAGATCGAAGCAAACTAACTATATCTAACAAGATTCACTAAACAAAAGGTACTTGTGCTGCGAGGACTGAAAAGCATTGCTTTATGTGTAATCTCCTGCACTGTCGGAGTAACAGCTTGAATATGAAAATCACTGCTGTAGAACCACCCACAGCCTGAGGAAACAAAGTAAGTGCAAAACTGTCTGGTTGTGAGAAAACCCCTTTAACTTTTTAGTAACCAGCCTATTTTAGACCTTAATGACCAAGTATTATTTGTTTTGTTTTTTTGTCACATTCCAAAAAACTATAACATTTTCTCATCGATATAGCCTTATATTTTTTTGTTATTTTTTAATTGCGCTATTTTGGGAAAAATATAATTTAGTGATTGAACAGCGATTTTAGCATTTTTCTAGTGTTTTTATATCATCTACCATTCAGAATAAAAAAGATTTTTTTAAGGTAAAAATATTTATCTAACCTTTTATACGTTGTTTTTTAGTTCAACTATGGGACATGTTACATGATACACAGCACTACTACAAAGGTGAAAAAATTCTTGATATCCCTCCATTAAAGACAGGAAAACCCACAATGGTCACTGAAATAACTTGAAATTGACAAAAGTAATAATACATTAACCCCTTCCTGACGGACGGTCATAATAATATGGCTCTAAATTTTTTTCCTTATTGCCTTCTGAAAACCATAACTTTTTAATTTTTCCACCTAAATAGACACATGAGGGCTTTTATTTTGTGGGATAAGATGTACTTTGTAATGGTGTTATTCATATTACCATAGAGTATACTGGGGAATGGCAAACATTTTTTAAGTGGGGCAAAATGTGAAAACAAATGTACTTGCGCCGTGTTTGCAAGAGTTTTTTATATATAATATATATATATATATATATATATATATATATATATATATATATAGAGTTAGGTCTGAAAAAATGATGTGTTATCTGTATTCTACAGGTTGATATGCATCCGGCAATACCAAACACGTAGGGTTTATGTTATGTTTTGGCACCGTAAAAAAATTCCAAACATTTTCTACTTTTGAAATTTGCACTGCGACGCCATTTTGTGCGACCAATAACTTTTTTGTACTAACACCTACGGACTTCATTGAGGGTACATTTTTTTGCGGGCTGAAGTATTGCTAGAAGTTTGGAATGCATGCGACTTTTTCATCACTTTTATTTTTTATTTTTATAGATTGGATTTTTTCGGACGTGGCGAAACCAAACGTGTAACTTTTTTATTATTTTATTTTTTTTATTTGTTTTATTTGATTTGAAATTTTAATACTTTTTTATTTTATTTTGTTTTACACTTTAAAACGTTTTTTTTTTACTTTAACTTTGAGTCCCCCAAGGGTGCTTCACCACTAGGTTTTTGATCACTATATTTACTATTTTGCCATAGGCAAACTTAAACTCTATTAGTTCTCTATCTGTAAAACACTAAAACGTAACTTTTATTATGTATAACTCTTAACCTCTATACACACTATTTAAAAACCTGATTTCTAACCTCATCATTTAACCCTTTTTGCTTCTGAAAGAAGGCATAGCTCCTTTTCTATTATCAAGTCTGGTGGAGCACCACCTATTAACAGGAAAGCCTTATATATATAATTTACTAGCTCCAGTAAGGGATCCCAAGCCTACTACTTGGGCAGTCGTCCCTCATCTCATGGACACAAAACAAATAAGGCCCCCTTGTGACATCCCTGCAGCAGGTGACACTTGTAGACAGAGGTGAGAAATCACAATATAAAACGTCATATCTGACCTCTCCGACATGTTTCGCCAGCTAACCTGGCTTCATCAGGGGTTAGAGGTTTTGAAGACTACTTCACCACTAGGGGCACGATCGTTAATACAGCTTAATGCATTGCATAGACAATGCATTAGGGTGTACAAATATGGCGGTTTCCCCACTTCCTGCCTGGGGCCGGAAGGGGGGAAATTCAAAACATGGCTACGATGGAAGCCTTCACAAGGCTTCCCGCTAGCATGTTCAGTGATCGTATAACTGCGGGGCTCCGATCACAGTGAGAAACTGTGTGCAGCCCTTTCTCATTCATTTTGATGCCATGGCCATCTTTGCCGTGGTATCTAAAGGGTTAAACAGCGCAGGCGGCGCTGTCCCCCGGGCTGTAAGCACCAGGTGTTAGGTGCAATTAGCCGCTAACAACCGGTGGTTGTGTAGTGGGATCCCACTTCAAAGCCGCTCACCAGCATCAGGACGTATGGACATGTCCTATGTCGGTAAGAGGTTAAAGTTTAGTGAAAAGTAACTGATAAAAACAAGACATTGCTTTTAAATTGTGGTTTAAAAGAAAAATTAAAAAAAGGAAACTGGCATGGACAAAAAGATTGAAAATAATTTGATTATAGGGAAAAATTAAACTATGGTGTGTCCTGTAGTTGGCATCACAGGTATCTTCAAACTTGTAATCAGTCTACCTATCTAAAGGATGAAAAGTAATCACTGTGCTGCTTGGTTCCAAGACGTGTAAAAAACTGAACAGAGACCAAAGAAAGCTATAGAGAGTTGTTTCAGGAGAGTAGCGATTAGACAAGGTACATTAGAGTCAGATTGCACCATGTCTTTGCCAGAGTAAACTTAATGGAAGATGACCTAAAGAAAACCACCGTTTGAAGCAAATCATAAAAAAAACAAGACTGGAATTTGCCAAAATTCATATTAACAAGGTGCAAAGCTTCTGGAAGAATATCCTCTAAATGAGTGAGAAAAAAAACTGGAGATTTTTGGCAAGTCACATGAGCTCTTTGTTCACAGACACATAGCATACAAAGTAAATAACAATGAATCTGTGCAGGGTACAATGAAATTTTAAGACTATGAAGACATTCTGGAGCAAAATATGCTGCCCAGTTGCAGGTCATGGGTCCTGCAATAAGATAACCCAAAACTTGCTGCTAAAAACATTCAAGAATGGCTAAGAACAAAGCATTGAAATATTCTGAAGTGGCCTATATGAGCCCTAAAATAAAAACTGTTGAACATCTGTGGAAGGAGCAACAGAATATTATGTTAAGAGTATCCTAAATTTGTCCAGACCAGTTTCATTATTTTTCTTTTTTTTTTTGGCTGATCCACTATTCAAAGGCAATGTCTGATTTTCATTGGCTGATTTTCAGTAAATTTAAATGTCTTATTACTTTTTTCAGTTTCAGGTTATTTCAGTGATCATTGTGGATTTTTCTTTCTTTAATAGAAAAGTATCAACAGTCTTTTTAATGTGTAGTGCAGTGTATTATGTCTGTCAGTGTGAAACTGATAAGCATACCATTGGGCCCCGCCTCTAGCAGGCCTAATAGTCATACACTTAAGGCAAATTTGGGACCCTTCATTAAAGAGGTTGTCTCACTACAAGGATTGCTTTTTATGTTAAAGATCTTGCAAAAACAAGTCACTTTGCAATATAACAGTGTCCTACCTATTCTTAGATATCCCCTTTTGTATGGGCTGCAACAGCTCCTCAGGTTACTATAGCTACAGACCTGTTTGATCCCTCCTGATAGGCTGCCAGCACTGGTTGCTATAGCTACAGACCTGGCTTCTACTTCAGCCTAGTAGAAGACAGTAAACACGCCCCTGAATTCAAATTGAAACCGATAAAACAGAACGAATCAATGTAATCCCCTTTAAGCCTCCTGACTACCATTTCCCAATAACCTTACAGGTGTGCTAATAGGGTGATAAACAAAGCCCTTAACTGTTGAGACCATTTAGTTGCTATGGTCACTAATCAGCATGGCATCTACAGGATTAAAGGAGCCAGAACAAAGGTTTTTCTAATCTCTGTACTTAGAAAAAATCCACATTTCACGGGTTATCCATGCAGGACGAGACTTCAGTGCATGCTTTAGCTTAAAGAGGACCTATCACCTCCAGGGAAACCTCATAAAGTAACAGGAGACTAAAATACAAACAGTTTCTTAAATATGCTTCATTATGAAAAGTAAACTATTTCACCTGTAATATAGTTTTTAAATAAAGCACTGGACCTTTAAGACAGTTCTGAAGTCGTCACTTGAGAGCTTGATGGATCAGAATGTTGACAGTTGCGTCAAAGCAACTGCTTCTGAGCTGGAAGAGTCCACTGTGAAAGAGGGAGCCAGGAAGTCTACATCATGTGCATGTTGATAAACTCTGCTCTTTCTGTGCTGGATATAAAACTAGCAGCAGTGTAATCTAGATGCCTGTTAACACTGTCACACTTTCCTCAGTGTTCTGTGCCTGCTGCACTGTATATAGTGAGAGACTCAGATTACCCTAAACAAGCAGCTCCCCCTGCACAGTTGGTACCTTTCAACAGAAAGAATCCCTGCTACATAATGAGTTGCCTAAGAAAGTGAAACTAAAATCTGTCCCTCTGTATGAGTGAGCTAAATCCTCTGGATTGCTAATGACATGTACTGGAAAAAAGTCTAATATTATATTTTGTGTGTTTGTCTGGAGGTGATAGGTACTCTTTAAGGCCCTCAATTGACAACAGTGAAAACAATTAATTTATCTATTGTATCTAGAATCAAAATTAAACAGCTTTGAGAAAAGTCTTAAAGGAAATGTGTCATCAAAAATGACTTATTGTTTAACTCACATTTTTATGTTAAAAACTTTTTTATGAATTTTTGTTTATTTTTTTAAATTTTCCATATCACTTTCAATATTTTGTAATAATTCTTAAGTCCTGCAGTTTTCACTTTGGCTACTAGGCCTAAAAATAGTCTAACACTTCCGGTTCGGTAGAGAGAGATTTTCAGTAGTCTGCTCATTATCAGTACAAGCAGGGTCAAACTGAAAGGAGACACCAGTGTGTATAGATAACTCAGGATCCACCGGTCACAATAGGAGTTAATCACAGTTCACCCTCTCCTCCTTCCTGCACACTTCCCAGGTTACAGAGCAGGACTAGAAAACTCTCCTATAGAACTCAATGGAACTGATGCAGTCTTAAAGCTCCTATGTGCAAGAAGCTGCTGTAAAGTATCCCTCTAAATGCTGTTGAAAGCAGTGCAGGCAAGAATGCTGTCCCCACAATCATATACAGATGACTGAATTTAGAAATTTACAATCAGAAAATAAAAATGGCTAAAAAGAAAATGATATGGATCAGGGTCTTGCTTTAATAAGTAAAAAAAAAAAAAAAAAAATTGCAACAGATTCTATTTAAATTCAAAATATCCTACCATTTAGGTATATCGCTCCTATGCAGACCAAGATGTCTTATTTTCCATTTCCATTCCCTATCATCTAGCTCCTTTTTTGCTATCTTACTGTGTATACAATAGTAATAGTAGGGTACAGATATGATCAGACTACTCATTTGTCTGCTGCCATAGAAACTCATGGGTCTACAAAGGAGCTGTGGGCACAAATGGTTGTTAAATTTGGATCAAAATGTTGATTTTTTTTCCGATGCATCTGAGTAATATAATAATGGGTACACATTTGCACATACAATAGAAAAATGTACCAGATTCCATTAAAAGGCCCATTTATTGAATATCCATCAAAGTAGAACAGGAAACACAGGAAGCAATACCAGCTAACACATTTTCAGTCTTTAATATTAAATTTTGCTTATGCATCTACTACTCTGGAGTAAGTCCATGAAAGAAAATTTTGCTCTGACAAACAGAAATATTATTGTGGCATTTTCTTATACATGACATAATATGACACATGTCAAATGTTATTAGCTTCTAATGAAATAAGTGCATCATTGTGGGAGAACAGAGCCATTGTGGTTTTTGTTTGCAATTTAGACAATATCCATTTCTGACTTTTTTGTCATTAAGTTGTAATAACAGGTTCATGTGTAGAGTGACATCTGCAACAAGATGACATAGAACAAACAGATACAGGAAGACGGACGCAGTTTCCAGTTCAGCGCAATTATGTTGGAAGGATGAGCAAGTCTCTGGATCTCTGGATACTTAAAGGGTCTGGATACAATGGATGCTCCAGATTAGTTACATCATTGTCTGTCTGGAGGCAGCAGGAGGCAAAAAACTGATGTTGCAATAATGAATGTTTTCTCAATTGTTGGTAGTAGTGGCAAATAATATAATATGTAAAGAAATACATAGATTAACACTACAAAATCCTCAGTGCAGTATTTAACTATGGCTGTAGTTTTAACGGGGCAATAAAGTTTGCAGATGCTTTCACAATACAGCGTTTTAGGGCAAATTATTCACAGAATACACTTAGTCATACACAGTTCATGTGCAGTTATTATGGATATTACAATTATATATTACAATATTACAATTATATATTACAATGTACAATAGAGATTTTTTCTTAAGATTCTTAACTGTTGCACAGGACTGCTTGGGGTCAAGGATCTTAAAACAACAGGTTTTTGTTGGACAGATAAATAGGAAGACAGGTTACAAGACAGATAGATATGTAGGCTGGCAAATATAAAGGCAGAGAGATAGATAGATTTACCAACTCCCATATGGGCCAGTCCAAGCTGGTGCTACAGGATTTGGGGCAAAAACCTCTTTATCCGTACACAGGCCTAGCGATGCCCCTGGTCTGTCTTCTGTTTGCTTAGAGTGTTTGCTTGGAGCATGGCAACTGACCTGGCCATGCACCTTGAGCTAGTAAGTTACTTCTAGTTTCTGGAAAGCTGATTTGAGTATGTCAGTCTGATTAGAGTATACAGTAAAGTCTAGTCCTGATAGATTTCTATAAACAATATTTTAACATATCTTCTAGTTCATTTGTGTCAAGTTCTAGTATATTGTTGCTTCGTGTTCTGTTTGGTCAAGTTCTAGATTTTGTAGCCCTTGAGAATATCAGTTTGGTGTTTGTCTAGTTTCTGTTGTGCTCTGTCCAGATCTACTGTATCTCTGGGTCCTAGTGCCACTTTCCATTTTAGGGTCAGTTGTATCTTAGGAATATTTTTAAGGGGAAAGCTTTAGGATTGCTTTTCGGGATAAAGAGTCTGATATCAGAGGGAAGCCATAGGGCAAGGTTTATGGGATGATTAACCCCTTAGCGACCCTGTACGTAAACTTAGATGCTAAGGTGCCCAGGGTCTCTAAGGTGCAATCCCACTACATAACTGGCAGCTGCTAATTGCAGCTAACAACTGCCGGTTACAGCACAGGATGGCGGCTGTGTCATCAAAATGAATGAGAAACGGTGCCAGGCAGAAGGTGTGGAACCGCCATATTGGTACACCCTAATTCATGTTCGAGCCCTCTAGTGTTCAAGCACCCTAGGTGGACTTAAAGTTAAAGTAAAAAAAAAATATTAAAAGTTCAAATCACCTCGTTTTGCCATTTTACAAATAAAAAAAAGATAAAAAAGTTACACATATTTGGTATCGGTACGTCCGAAAAAGTCCTGATCTATTAAAATATTATATAATTTATCCCGTATACTGAACACCGCAAAAGAAAAATAATTCCAAACGCCAAAATTATATTTTTTTTTGGTCATCTTATGTTCCTTAAAAATTAGAATAAAAGTGATCAAAAAAGTTGCATGTATTCTAAAATGGTACCAATAGAAAGTACACTTCAGCCTGCAAAAAATTCACCGTCACTCAGATCCATAGGTGCTATTACAAAAAAGTTATTGGTCACAAAAAATGTTTGGATTTTCTTTACGGTACCAAAACATAACGAAAACCCTACATGTTTGTTGTTGCTGAAATCATATCAACCTGTAGAATATAGAGAACACATCATTTATACCGGAGAGTGAACGCCCTTAAAAAAAAAACTCCACAAATATGACGTATATTTTTTTTTCACATTTTGCCCCACTTTTTTGCAGTTTCCCAGTTATTCTCAGTACAGTGAATAAAACCATTATAAAGTACATCTTGATCTGCAAAATAAAAGCCCTCGTATGTCTAGGTGGGTGGAAAAATGAAAAAAGTTATGGCTCTTGGAAGACGAGGAAGAAAAAACGAACATGTCAACCAACAAAAAAAACGCAAGATCCTTAAGGTGTTAAAGAACAGTTAGCTATGATGAGTTTTCACTATTCCTGTCTTGTTTTGTATTAAACTCGCATGTGGTTTTTCCAGCAACCATGCACCTGTCATTAGTGTTGAGCGATTTAATCGAGAAAAGTTAAAATCTAGTCGATTTTTACATTTTTCTCGATCAAATTTTTTTCTTCAAATTCGGGGGAAAAATCGAGATTGAGAATTAAGAGCGAGCTATTTTCTCTGCTTCCTGTACTTTTGGTGGCCAGCCAGTCAGTGCAGAGCACAGAGGGGGGTCAAAAACATCACTGCTGAGGGGGTAGGGATCTCATTGGCTACTAAAATCACATGACCCAGTTTTATGTATGCCACTGTATTTCCTGGTGAATGCCATTATGATTAGAGACTGTGAACTGAACACATTGATCTCTCTGCTGTGCTTGTTTCAAAGCAGACAAATACACCATTTCCCAGCGATTTCACAAAGGAAAAGCTGCAAGATAGATTAGTTAGGGTTGGGGTACATCAAGATTAGGGAATCCTAGACAGTATTAGTTTGGGATTTTGATATTGCTGCACACTGCATCTTTGCATTGCCCAAAAGTTCCTTGCTGCAGTTTTGGGGGGACAGCTTGTGCAACAGACACTGTTAGAAGATCTCTCAAAAGAAAACGCTGTGATATACTGGTTTCTTGCATACAATTTCATTCCATGCCCAAAATTTCCTTGCTACAATTTTATGGGGACAGCCAGTGTACAATACACTGTTAGGAAATCTGCTCTAAAAAGAAATCACTGTGATATACTTGTTTCTTGCAGAAAATGTAATTCAATGCCCAAAATTTCCTTGCTGCACTTTCGGGGGACAGCCGGTGTACAAGACCCCATTTCACAGATATTCCATAGAAAAAAATATTTTTCTAATCCTAGTTGGTTGTTGCAAAGTATAGGGATTGAAGAACACTGTTGATTTGGTGTCAGGATTCTTCCATAAGACCACGTTTCATAGATATTCCACAGAAAAAATTCTGTTTTTAATCCTATTAGCCAGTTGAAAATTATAGGAATTTAAGAACACTTGTGATCAGAGGCGTAACTTGAAGCTACGGGGCCCTAGTGCAAAAAGTGAAATGGACTTCTCAACTTGTGCCACTTATGATGCTGGTATCTCCTTATGTGGCACGAGTGTTTTTGGGCCCCCTTAGGCTGTAGGGCCCAGTAGCGACTGCTACCTCTGCACCCCCTATAGCAACGCCCCTGCTTGTGATTTGCTGTCTTTGCAGTACAGTTCTTCAGTAAGAGAATGTGAACAAATCTTGACCTTTTAAATATTTATTTTTTTCAACATGGAGCGAAGTAGCGGTGGCAAGTGAGCAAGGAGGGGCGGAGGACTTGGAGCTAGAGTTAGGAGACAAGGCGCTCCATCCAGTGCTCTGGACAACACACAAGCAAGCACATCATCAGTCGCAGGACCGTCAGGCCTGTCATTATTTGGTCGGTTTCCTGTGAATCTCAATACTTAAGAGCATCGCCAATCTAGTCTTCAGTGGTTAACACAACCTGAATCGAGCGGTTTTACCTCCTCGTCCTCTCAGTCACGGCCACAAATGTCATCGCATCATCATCATCATCATCATCAGTCCAACCTGAAGCAAACACAGCCCAAATGTCAACCAATGTATAGACCGCTCCATATAATCCATATTCTGAAGATCTCTTTAATGACACAATGCGGTTAGGCTCAGAAACCATTTCAAAAGATCAAGAAGCCAAAGAGGATGATTTTGTCTGCTCTGACGCCCAATTGCTGATGCCCTCAATGCAGGAAAAGGAAGCTGGTCAGCAGAAATCCCGAACGGTCAGCAATGCCTCGCAATGCCTGTGGCTTCTAGCCTGCAGTTTGAGGATGTAGACTGTCAGGACGAGAAAGTCACCTGTGATGATGATGTTGATGATGACATTGTGGATCCAACGTGGTCTTTTCAGCAGCAGTTGCTTGCGAGCACCTCATCAGTGGAGGAGAAGGGTGATGGGGTAGTGTCAGTGCGGGCCTGGCCTCAGAAAGGGAGAGGGCGGTCGCACAAGTCCGCTGACATTAATCTGCCAGCCACAGTCAGTGGCGGCAGCGGGAACATTGCTACCAGCTTTTCACTGTCAAAGAGGTCCAGGACCTTTGAAGCCTGGGCCTTTTTCCATCAAGCCTCAGATTCGCCGACCAACGTCATATGCTGGATTTGCCATCAACACTTCAGTAGAGGGAAGAATCTAAAGAGTCTAAACACGAACATAAACAGGCACATGCATCTAATGCATGAATTGATGTGGAGGAGTCACTTGGAGAAAAAAGGCCACACAGGTCCTTGGCTTCCAACCACTGTGACATTCGCTGTCTCCTCCGCCACTTCCAAGACCAAGAGGTCCTCTGCTGCCGATGCGCTGGAGCAGCATAAGCAAGCACCATCCCCAGTCCCAGACATTGTCGGCTAGTTCTTACCACCACCACCAGAGACACAGCCTACTGCTTTTCCTTCCACAAGTTTGACCTGCATGCCGTACAGCGCTCAGTCGGACAGCCAGCCTTCTGTGTACCAGGTGTAGGAGCATAAAAAACGCTTTCACCCCAACCATCCCAAAGCCAAAAGCCTGAATGTCGGCATTGCCAGGCTTTTGGTCTTGGAAATTTTGCCTTTTCACCTGGTGGACACAGATGGGTTCCGCCATGTCCTGGCCCTGGCATGCCCCCAATACTAGATGCCGAGCAGGTATTTCTTTGCCAGAAAAGCTGTCCCTGCCTTGGCGAGTCATGTGGTAGAAAAAATCTCCAGCACGTTGGCTGCATCTGTGTCCACCAAAGTCCATCTCACTAAAGACACATGGACTTGTAAGCACAGTCAAGGGCGTTACATCTCACTGACAGTGTCTCTGGTGATGATGGTGGGTCTTGGGCTTGGCGGACGCTCTTCCACACTGCTGGGAAGGTGCAGGTTCCAGATCCCCAACCTCCATGCGTAGCATCACGTGCCAAGAGAAACCATGCCGTTCTGAAATTAATGTGTCTTGGAGACCATCAAATCACAGGGGTCAAGAGTTGTGGATGGCTCTGCGCACTAAAATCGACCAGTGGCTGGGTGCTAAGAACCTGGCGCCAGGCAAGGTGGTGTGCGACAACAGGAAAAATCTCCTTGCAACCCTTAAGATCAGTAGACTTACGCATATCCCTTGCCTGGCACACGTCATGGTTGTGCAGAAATTTCTCAAGCGCTACCTGGGTCTTGATTGTCTACTAAGAAAGGCTCGAGGTCTTAGATCACAACTTCCCCCGCTCACACCCTGCTTCGGCATGACTGGCAGCGTTGCAGCGTCATCTGGGCCTCCCTGTCAACTATCTCAATTTTTGGCGTGGCAAAACACTGTAATTCCACCTTCCACATGCTCTAGCGATTGTGGCAGCAGCTTAATGCCATTATGCAGTATGAAGTGTCATATGACCTGATGAGCAGTGGTGCGGAACTTGGGGTGTTGAGCCATAGAGAGTGGAGGCAGGTAAAAGATCTCTGCACTATCCTTGACAGTTTTGAAGATGCCACCAAAATGGTCATTCAGGAAAATGCCATTGTCAGCATGACTATTGTGGTGATATTTTTGCTGGAACAAGTGTTAGTCACTCTGTGGCACAGATTACAGGAGGAAGAGAAGATCTGTTTAGTGCCCCTCGACCCCAAGGATTGGGAAATCCCTGCAGCATCTCACACATGAGTGCTTGGATGCTACAATACCTGCAGCAATCCATGCATCAAGGCAATCAAAATGAACAGCAGTTACTGGGTGGCCACCCTCTTTGATCCATTTACAAATCAAAAGTCAGCAAATTCCTTCCACCCAGAAAAATTGACAGTAGAATGCAGGAATTTGAGACAGTGCTCACTCGAGACATCTGTTGAGTCTTCTTCACGTTCTAATGTCACGGTGGAACAAAGTCAGCAACGTGCCAGCAGTAGAATAACAAGTATCCGTAGTAGCAGCATCAGCAGCAGGCAGTGTGGCAGAAGCCTACTGTAAGGCAGGGAAGCATTCAGACACACAGAGACTGCCTTAAGACCATGGTACATGACTACCTGTGGCTCAACCCCGATGTTTTTGGACTTGGTTTGGACCCAATCAACTTCTGGGCGTCTAAACTGGATGAATGGCCTGAGCTTGCACGGCATGCCATAAAAGTTTTATCCTGCCCAGCAGCCAGCGTTATCTCGGAATGCACATTCAGCACAGCTGGCATGGTGATAACTAACAAACGTATCCGTCTTTCCCCTGAGAATGTGGATCTTTTAACATTTATCAAAATGAATGAAAGTGTGGATCTCTTTGTTGCCCCGGTTGCCAATATCACCAACTAGTAAACTGTAGCACGTCTTCTTTACAATGTGAAAAACATACTAGACATTGAAAAAAATCAATGGTCCTATTTAAAAAAATCTTATTTCAAATACTCATTTCTTCTTGCAAATTTTATTCTGAGAGTCCATTCTGCTGGTTTTTGGATCAGCCTACTGTAAAAGGGTTGCTAATAGGGCAGTTCTCCTGTCAGTGGCCCTAATCAAAAAGGAGCCCATTGATATGTTAAAAATAGGAACTAGTAATGGGTGGGAGCCCCATTTGATTTATCTGCATGGGGTCCTGAAATGGTTAATAGATGAATGAAGACAGCCCTGGCTTCCACTGCACCCACTATAACTACGGCCCTGCCAGCTGAACCTTCATGTTCCCCGTTGGGATGTTCTTGCTGCCACCACATATATAACATATTCTTGGGCACTGGTGAAAAAAGTAATAGGGGGCTCCTGCCAGTTACCATGTGCCATTTCCAATACCGATGTCTTCTTATGTCAAAGGCACCCCATAGCAGCAGTTACCACTGTATCTGCTGTAGCTACGCTGTCATCATCTTTTCAGTTAGCCATTGAAAGGAATTATTTTAGCCTGTGAATTTTTTTTCTGTGACTCTTAGAGCCAAATTGTCTTCACAAAGTTGTACCATGTATCTAGTTTACTGTTATGGATGGTAATTCCAGCTTCTCCTCTTGTTTACCTGTTTCGTTGTAAAAATTAACCTGATCATCTTCTCCCATTGACTTTAATGGGAATCGGCGATTGATTGAAATCGAGATCGAAAATCGACACGATTTTCTTTCTAATTGACAATCGCCTCAATCTAGATTTTTTTAGTGATGGCTCATCTCCAGTCATAATCCATCCCCTGCTGAATTATCTGTCAATAAGTTTTTCTTCTTCTGCCATCCTACCATGTGTAACCCCACACCTGCGCTACGTTTCGTGAGCCACACCCCCTTTCTCCAGTGTGGCTCCCGAAACGTAGTGCAGGTGTGGTGTTACACATTGTAGGATCACTAGCAGAGCAGTCTCAGCTTGTCTAAATGGTGATGTATACCACAATATAATGATGCATAAATCAAGAGCCTGTATATGATATATGGCATGAAACAGGTCGGTTGTTGTTTGTTCTGTTGATGAACATATTAAAAGGAGATGTTGTATGAAAACATGAAAAACTGATAAAATGAAGTAAAAGTGAAAAAGGAAATATATTGAAAATATGTATATTTCTTAATGGAGCAGCACATGTGGTTATGAAGTTTTTGATAAATGAGGAGTGGGTAATGAAAGTGCTTAAACGGCAACCTGTGAACATTAGTTAAGGTGTGTCTTTTGTGATTAAGTGATTGAATGTGATTGAGAGCCCAGAAAGATTCAGGCAGTATTGAATGCCAAAGGTGAATTTACAAAATACTAAATACTAACAAAATATTTAGATTTTTAAGAGCAAAACCGTAACAATGGCGTTACATAACAAGAATCTGCAGAACTAAGCATATGCTTAACAATTGCAAGTCAAATTTATGTCTGAAATAACCAAGATGATTGTCTATAACAATGATGATAGTCTCACGTTCAAAGCTGTAGTGGATGGTGAGATGGAGCCTTAAAGTCAAAAGTTCAAAACATTGTTACTCTTTTGCTTGCCAGTGTACTGTATGTAGTTAAATTAGAGGGAAAGAAAGATAGAGCAACAGAGACAGATAGAGGTACAGATAATAAAAATAGAAACATAACAAATGGATATATGGAAGATTAATTACAAACTGATAGAAACAGAAAGACACAAATTAATCCAGGTTACAATCTAACATCTTTGGAGGTTAAATGTGTTTACTTCTAGTTGGAAAATTAAAAAATATGAAATCACTCTATATAGATAAATGATAGATAGATAGATAAATAGATAGATAGATAAGAACAGTTATATTGCAGCATGTTAAGAGTTAAATGTGTTTTTTTTTTCTCTTCTTTAATGACTTAAAAAAATAAATCCTCTTTTGGAGAATCTTGGCTATCTGCTTTGAACACCAGGCTCACAGAACAGGTGTGGAGCCAGCACTAGTGACAAATACAGAATTGTTCACCATCCCAAAACATTTATCTACTGTTTACTGCCAAAAACGTGTTCTCCTAGAGGGCACAGATAAAGGACAAGGTGATCATTTTTAGCCATAGTTCACAGATGATCCAAATTCAAAACATCCCCCATCTTCATTGGAGGCCAACATTTAGCAGGTGTCAAAATATTTCTTATTAGAAGGAATGTGTGGCTATCCATCAGATCTCAGATATTTAATCAAGACACTCCATATCAAGATGCCAGAGGGTTTCATGCTTCTGAACCATCCTGTATAGCAGCCAAGAAATTGCAAGCAATGTCTGCATATGTGAGAATAAATTGAATGTAATTATTGTGCAGTGGCTTTGGAAACTATGTGAAAAAGACAAGAAAAAGTTGTTGTTGTGAGAAAGAGAGATAGACCCACTGAGATAGATAAAGAGAGCAGACAAATATTTTACGGCCATATGTGACTTCTATGATAGGTGGAATCTAAAGAAAATCCTTGCCTAGCGTGTCCTGACATGTAAATCAGATACTGGTTCTATAGGTTATGTAAATATTGCAATGAAAATAAGAGGAGGGTATCCAGGGATGGTCAAGGGGAGCAGACATGCATTTTACAACATCACTTACGATGGGACCTCCTTGATGGGTAAAATGCTCGGACAATCTTTTCCTACAGTGTCCTAAGGATAAGTCATACTGAACCACAGGGCTACATAAAAACATTTGGCCATCTCTTCTGGATGTTTTTATAGTAGTGCATGAACACTGGATAGGAGGTGTTCCAAGAATTCAAAAAGCTCATACGTCTCTTGGGGCATGATGAAAAATAGAAGAAGAGAATCATACTTATCTCCGGAATGCTCCCGATTGATTGCAGAAGTGATCTCTGTGATCCCGACTGTAGATGTAAACTTTCACCATTCACGTAACAGATGCAGCTAGTCACAAGCCAATCACAGTCAACTGTATACAATGCTAGATTAAAAGGTTCTGTCTTTTTCAGTCATTACAATAAATGGTATATTTTAACCACAGATTCACTCCCTCAGTCATTGACTATTCAATAGCATCTGCGGAGTTTACTCTGTGAATTAGATGCAATCTAATTTCGACCGAACTGGCATACAGTTTTATAGCTATTGATTTTTATAACATTTGGTTGTTGTTTCTAGCTTACTCTGTATGTTCTTGGTCCTGATCATTTGGTAGCCATATTAAAACCTTGCTTGTTCTTGACTACTTTCTTTCCTTGTCTCATTATACTATATTAACTAATTATATTAACTATTGCTGATTTTATACCTTGGATCATTAAAAAAACCTTTAGCATACAATTTAGTAACTCCATGCCCAGCTGAGAACATTGACTGATTTGGCTTGAGAATTAAATTTGCAATACCTACTAATGATGACTTCTGGACAAATCAGATAAGAGAAATGGTTGGTAACTGTGACGAACACAGCCTAGTCCGCCGGCCCACTGGAGGGACGACGGCCTGACTTGGGGTGTATCTTGACATTGCACGGCCCCCTAGGGGGTGCACAAGGTCAGCCAGATACGGTTCCACTGTTCACCCCTGTCCACACGGGCACAGGGAGAAGAAGGGAGGACGAGAGAACACTCTCTCGTCCAGAACCCTGAACGGCTGCCACCAGTTCTCTCGTTTAGTTATAAGACCGGTCTGTTACTGACTTATAACAGGGCCAGGAACCAACCCTTGGGTAGCTATATATCATAGACCGAGTACTAGGCGTGTGAGGCCGATGATCAAGACAGACTAACTCAGATTAAAGTTTATAGATTTAATTAGCCTTGGAGGGCACACTAGACAAATATATACAAAAGGATAATAATATACAGGTAAGAGTCAGAGGTGCACATACAAGCATGGGTTACAGACAAAAGGCAGTTAAAATGGGTCAAGTTACCGTTGGTTTGCGGTCCACACGGGGGGCATATGTGGCCTGGCTTCTGTGGGTGGATGCTCCTGGAAATGCTGTTAGGTACCCCCCTCCATGGATCAACGGCAGAGCCCACACGGGCTCCTGCTTATATCTGTGAGGGGACAGCCCACATGGCAGCCCCCTTTCACGCCCCCACACACCCCTGGGACGGTCTAAGAACTCCTCCCACTCAGGTCATGCAGTTTCTGATACAAACACAAAAATGGACCATAACGCGGCAGGGCATTGGCACAGAACCGAGCCGGTAGCACCATCAGAACCGGCTGGGCGTACACGACGCCCGGATATCAGACACGCCTATCTTATGGGCCCGTGGGTCCAGTTCTGGATATCTCGGTCCCCCTGCGCCTTTGAAACCTGGAAATGGTGGCTGTGTGTGTGGGGAGTTCCTTGTTTTACGATATGAACTCGCCATGGACCAGTTATGAGCGGATCGCCTATAAATCGATATGAAATATCGGAGACGGTTTGGCTAGGGTCAGTTTCATTCAAGCCTTTGAAGCTTGGGAGTTTGAGGCAGCATTTGTTCAGTGCTAATTAATGGAAGTGAGGGTTCTTTTGAGGTGTCCATGTATCCTGCTGTGCCAACATCCTATGGAGAGCATTTACAATGGGTCATGGCTGGGCTAATTAACGTGTAAATGGAGCTTTCCTGGGAGGCTGGGACCCATCTGTGATCTGACTAGATAGGAATGGGGGATGAAGTCATATTTTGGAGTGGATTCTCCTCACAGTAACCAAGAGAAAATCTCTTATATCTCCTCAACAAAGCAAAATTAAAAAAAAGAAATGTGAGATGAAATGAAAAATAATTTGATCCAGCTCGATTACTGGATCATGGGGGGTCAGGGAAACAAATGCTCCCTCAAATAGGAAGTGAGTCTTAGCATATGGTCCTGCTTCAAAAGGCCCTATCACCAATTTTCACAGGTTCCTCTCAGGCAATGAGACAGGAGACCCAGCAATGAGAGCTGTAGTAGCTGTAGAGGTGTGAATTGGTTCAAATAGATGGACGAGTCACAGCGGAGTTGGGATTACATAAAGCATTATGGAATAACCATGCATCACAGACACACTCCGATTTAATATTTTTAAATATGAAAGCGTCCCACACGCATGGCTGTCACTCCCTAATTTGTAGGACCAATAGGCAGGGAGAAATGGGAAACTGGTATCAGGAACAGAGCAACAAACCAATTTTTGGTACCCAGTTGTAGCTTGGACCCATTCAGTTCTGTTTGTACCTATGCTGCGGCTCTTCCCCAGTACAGTGCTGAGCTATGATCCATTTTGTGTTCGAAAGCTATAAACAGCGTGGCCAAGGTGGTTGGAGAGTGTAGACCATCCCAGGGGTGGGGAGGGTGTGACAGGGGTTGTGACGTGGGATATTCCAGTATAATTAGAAATGAGGGCCTCCCTGGGCTAAGTGTTGTCTCTATTGGAAGAGGGTATATGCACCAGAATCCCAGGAGCATCCACCAGCAGGCCACATTCACCTCCCCATGTGTGCCTTGCTAACTTAAGGTAATTAGAGACATCTTGCTACTTCTTTTGTCTGTACCCATATGGGACTTGTATTTCACCTCTGACCAGTATATGCATAGCTGTATCCCTATGTATGTGTTGATTGTCTAGTGCACTCATAAGGCGATTAAAATATATAAACTTTGATCCTGAGCTGTTCTGTTATCCCAATCAAGGCAGACTCACGTGTCTATATTCTCGGTCTCTAATATATCTCCAGCCAGGGCAGGTTCCTACAGATCTCTCCAAGCCGTTTAGGGTTATGTGGTATCCTCTTGCACTCCCTGGGTCTTCCTGCACATGTGTGGACAGGTGTTAACTGTGAAACCATATCTGACTGACTTTGTGTACCCCTAAGGGGTGCGCAACGTCACGAATATACCCCGTTGACCCTCGAGTCGGTACGCAGGCGCATACGTTTCCTGGGGAATGGCTGCATGCACGATGCTGCACAAAGTGTGGAGGAGCAGGAAATGGGACGGCAAGCCAGCAGGGAATGAGGAAGGGACAGTATGGTGTTGGGGGAGTCTAGCAGAAGAACAGGAGAGACTGAGGACTAGTGTGCAGAGTGCAGTGCATCAGAGGAATGGGAAGAGGAATGGGTGTGACCGTGGACCAAGGCACGGACCTTGGCATATTCTGTTACAGAAAGCTAAGCATTGTAGTGAGAAAACCCCTTTAAGTGTGGTAGTGATTCCAACTTGTCTTTCCTGTGGCTGATATTTTATGCACCCTGTTTCTCTGGCAAGCCAGGATGTGTACCTATAGGGCCGGTTCACACGGCTTATTCAAGCCGTAATTGCGGGACGGATTTCGCACGCAATTATGGCTTGAATAAGGGGCGAGGGCGCAGCTCCCCTGCCCCATAGACATGCATTATCCATGGCGCGTATCCCGCCGGGATAATGTGCATGTCACTTTCTCCCCGCCCGGCGTATTCGCCGAGCGAGGTGGAGAGACGGAATCCACAGTTCTCTATGAGAACTGTGGATTACCGTAATGGTTGGCACGAATTCCAGCCATATCGCAGCGCAGTACGGCGCGCAATACGGCTGGAATCCGTGCCCAAACGGCCCTATAACAGCACCAATTATTCTTTTAGAGGCTTTACTTCTGTGGTTATCTGTCTGTGAATGTGACACAAATTAGAAAAGCCCAATTGGCAACAGCCTCACCCATGACCCATGAAAATCATCAAGAACACAATCTTATATCAGTAAAATACTGACAACAAAAGTTGAAGTATAGTCAATTCCAAATAACATACATATATTGAAATGAGAAATTACGGTATGTATAAGAGCTTACCAGAAACAACATGGATGAGGTTAAAAACATTGGCAAGGGGTTCAGTCCAATCCACAACAAAACTAAAGAAAAGTCGGTCCACATGGAAGGGAGCCCAGCAGAGGGCAAAGACCATGACTAAGACAACTGAGAAAGAAAAATAGTGATGTTAGTACATAAGACGTGTTCAAGAGATTGTCCAATGACAGATAATTATTTTCTTTATAATATCCCAAAATGAACCACTTTTGTAATATATTTTCATTATATTTTCTGTAGAACTCAGTTACATGTCAGCTGTTTAATGTCAAGAAGCTCAGAGGTTCTGTTTGTCTGGACATACAGGGCACAGCTTTGTGTTGAGCCCAGGAAATCAGATGGATTAACCTCTTCCCGCTGTAGCCTATTTTGTTTTTCACATTTGTTTTTCCCTCCCCGCCATCCAGGAGCCATAACTTTTTTTTATTTCACCAACATAAATATGTGAGGGCTTTTATTTTGCAGGACAAGATGCATTTCTAATGGTGTTATTAACTGTACTATAGAATGGATTGGAAAAACACAAAAAAATTCTAAGTAGGGCAAAATGTGAAAAAAGTACTTGTGCAATGTTTACAGGAGTTTTGTTTTTAGGACGTTCAATCTTCGATAAAAATGAGGTGTTATCTGTATTCTACAGGTTGATGTGAATCTAGCAATACCAAACATGTATGGTTTTCAAATTTTTTCCACTGCGCCATTTTCTGCAACCAGTACATTTTTTGTACTCTTACCCATGGACTTGAATGAAGTGTAATTTTTATTGGTACCAGTTTGGAATACGTACAACTTCTTTGCTCACTTTTATTCCAATTTCTAGGGGATGTGTACTGACCAAAAAAAACACAATTATGGTGTTTAGAATTTTTTCCTCTACAGTGTTCAGCGTACGAGATAAATTCTGTTATATTTTAATAGATCGGACTTTTACGGACGCAGCGACACCAATTATTATCGTGTAACTTTTTTATTTTAGTATTTGGCAAAAGGGGTTGAATTCAACAGGAAGTAGTAAAACGATAAACACGACGGTTATGGAAGCCTTCACAAGGCTTCCATCTGCCATGTAAACTGATTGGGACCACATGATCTAACTACAGAGGTCCCATTTGGGGTGAGGCATGGTGCGTGGCATCATTTCTCATTCCTCTAGACTTTGCGGCCTTGTTCGCTTTGGCATCTATAGGGTTAAACAGCATGGAATGGAACCGGCTCCATCCTGTGCTGTTACCGGTGGTTGTCAGTTGCAATTAGCAGCAGGCACCTGTTGGGACGATCCCAATACATAGCCCCTTACTGACACTATGACGTACTAGTATGTTAAATGTTAGTAAGGGATTAATGGATGTTTTTTTTAGGGAAGCCTTTGTAGCCACACCCTTTTCGTTCTAAAGGTAAGAAGGAATAAAATTAACAAAATACAGCAAAGGAACCTGGGGGCTTATAGTTTTACAGCTTTCAAACAGAGAAGAGAGGCTATATTAGGAACAGAAGAAGTACAAATAAACACAGAAAACATCACAGGGAAATGACTTTTTTTTCTTGACAACTTTTTAACCATTTGGTTCATATTCTAGCAGATTGTTACATATTAGGAAAATAAATATACATTGACATAGACAGTGGAATATTATGTTTTACGCATACCACTGAGGTGTGTAGCCATTATGGATTCTGTATAGAAAATACAGTATCTTACAAAAGTGAGTACACCCCTCACATCTTTGTAAATATTGTATTATATCTTTTCATGGGACACTTTGATATATATGACACTTTACTTTGATAGTAAATTAGTCAGAGTACAGCATGTGTAACAAAGTAAATTTGGTGTTCCCTCAAAATAACTGAACATACAGCCATCAATATCGAAACCGCTGGGAACAAAAGGCCACTGGAAGTTCAACATGGAACCTCATGGCAAAAAACTGTCTGAGGATCATAAAAAAAAAGAATGGTTGCTCTACATTAAGATGGTGTAGGCTATAAGAAAATTGCCAACACCCTTAAACTGAGCTACAGCACGGTGTCCAAGACCACCCAACATTGCTAACACACTTTAACTGAGCTACAGCACAGAAACCAAGACCACAAGACAGGTTCCACTCAGAATAGACCTCGCCATGGTTGACCAAAGAAGCTACAGTACATGCAAGTGTTTGGCGTGATATCCAGAGATTGAGTTTTCAAAAAAGAAATGGGAGTGCTGCCAGAATTGCTGCAGAGGTTAAAGGGGAGGGGGTCAGCCTGTCAGTACTCAGACCATATGCCACACACTGCATCAAATTGGTCTGCATGGTTGTCATTCTAGAAGGAAGCCTCTTTTAAAGATGATGCACAAGAAAGCGCGCAAACAGTTTGTTAAAGACAAGCAGACTTAGGACATGGAACTGTGGTCTGATGAGACCAATATAAACTTATTTGGTTCAGATGGGGTCAAGCGTCTGTGGTGGTAACCAGGTGAGGAGTACAAAGACAAGTGTGTCTTGCCTATAGTCAAGCATGGCGGTAGGAGCGTCATGGGCTGCATGAGTGCTGCTGGCTGTGGGAAGCTACATCTCATTGAGGACACCATGAATGTCATCATAGATGTCAACCTTTGGAAATTGGGCTACAGGACAGTATTCCAAAATAACAATCCCAAACACACCTCCAAGATGACCACTCCTTTGCTTTCCTGTAGTTCATGACCAAGATTGTACATACTACATCAAGGATTTTGGCCCACTCCTTTATACAGATCTTCAGCAGATCTTTCAGGTTTCGTGGCTGTTGCTGGGCTACATTGAGTTTCAGCTCCCTCCACATATTTTCCTTCTGGTTCAGGTCTGGAGACTGGCTAGTCCACTCCAGGACCTTGAAATTCTTCTTATGGAGCCACTCCTTAGTTACCCTAACTGTGTGTCATTGTCCTGCTGCAGGACCCAGCCATGGCCCTTCTTCAATGCTCTTACCGAGAGAAGGATCTGGGAAATCATTACCTCATCCATCCTCCTTTCAATACAATGCAGTTGTGTTATCCCTTTTACAGAAAAGCATCCCCAAAGTATGATGTTTCCACTCCTATGCTTCACGGCTGGGACGGTGTTCTTGGGGTTGTAATCATTCTTCTTCCTCTAAACAGAGCGAGTGGAGTTGAAGCCATATGACCTTCTCTTTGCCTCTTCTGGATCATCCAGATGGTCATTGGTGAACTTCAACCAATGTGAGAAGGGGGACCTTGTGTGCCCTGCAGGATTTTAATCCATGATGGCGTTGTGCGTTACTAACGGTAATCTTTAAGACTGTAGTCTCAGCTCTCTTGAAGTGTAACAGACCTGGGGTGTGGATCCACTGAGCCACCGCAAGCGATGGCGTAAGCCACACCAGGGAACGGAGTCTAAGTGGAACCCGGTTGTCACCAGAGCCCGCCGCAAAGCGGGATGGACTTGCTGCGGCGGAATTCCACCAGGTCGCTACCCCTGATGTGACTTGCTTGCGATGGTAGCCAAGGAATAGCGCGGTACAGAATCGGCAGGCAAACTCGTAGTCAGGGACGGGCAGGAAGGTCGGGGCAGGCAGCAAAGGTTCGTGGTCGGAGGACGTAAGCCGGAGGGACTGGTACACAGTATAGACAACCGGAACGTAGAAAGGGCTTCCTCGCATAGGTATGGGCACTATGGAATCGGCGAGGGCCAGGAAGAGGTGGAGCGAATATATAGGGACAGTGGCAGGTGTTTGCAATTATGGGCGCGCTGGCCCTTTAAATTTGCGAGAGCCGGCGCGCGCGTGCCCTAAGGAGCCAGGGCGCGCGCACCGGCCGCGCACACAGTCCGGAGCGCGGTCAGGTGAGGAGGGAGACTTTCTGGGACGGGGGAGCCCACGGGACGCGGCGTTGTCCGCGTCCGGTGCGGCCCGTGTAAACGGGCAGCGAGTGCGCCTGCAGCCCGGACCCCGGGCTGCAGCGCCACTCGTGACAGTACCCCCCCCCTTAGGTCTCCCCCTCCCTTTGCCCTGAAGAAATCTCTGGAGTAAGTTTCGGTCCATGATGTTCTCCTCCGGCTCCCACGATCTTTCCTCGGGACCGAACCCCTTCCAATCAATAAGAAAGTACTTTTCCCCCTTGGTCTTCTTCATAGCCAGGATTTCCTTCACGGCAAAGACGTCCGAGGCATCCGCCACCGGGGCAGGGGAAGACACTTTCCGAACGTACCTGTTCAAGATGACTGGCTTTAGTAGAGAAACGTGGAAGGAGTTCGGAATACGCATCGAGGGGGGGAGCCGGAGCTTGTAGGCCACCGGATTGATCCTCTTCAGGACTTCAAAAGGGCCAAGGAACCGGGGACCCAGTTTGTAGGACGGAATCCTTAGGCGAACATGTCTGGAGGACAACCAGACCTTATCCCCAGGCTTGAACGAGGGCGGGGTCCTCCTGTGTCTATCGGCCTGGAGCTTCATCCGAGCAGAGGCCCGGAGCAAGGATTGCTGCGTGTTGTCCCACACCGACTTCAGGTCACGGACCAAGGAGTCCACCGCAGGAACGTCCGAGACCGATGCCAGCGGGAGGGGCGGGCGGGGATGTAATCCATACACCACGAAAAATGGAGAAGCGCCCGTAGAATCGGAGTCCAAGGAATTGTGGGCGAATTCGGCCCAGGGCAACAAGCCTGCCCAATCGTCTTGCTGGGCCGAGACGAAATGACGTAGGTAGTTCTCTAAGATCTGGTTAGTTCTTTCTACCTGCCCGTTCGACTGCGGGTGGTAAGCGGAGGAGAAGTCCAATTGCACTTTGAGCTGAGAACAGAGAGACCGCCAAAAACGGGAGACGAATTGAACTCCGCGATCGGACACAATGTGTCGAGGGAGGCCATGCAGGCGGAAGACATGCTGGAAGAAGAGGGTTGCCAAACG
Organism: Phyllomedusa bahiana; assembly: GCA_025379985.1. NCBI lineage: Eukaryota > Metazoa > Chordata > Amphibia > Anura > Hylidae > Phyllomedusa > Phyllomedusa bahiana. The sequence continues at coordinate 26,761 of JAODAL010008766.1, read as the reverse complement.
AGGTGCAGACGGAAGTCCAGGCAAAGGTACAAAATGCGCCATCTTAGAGAAGCGATCGGCGATGACCCAAATGACAGTATTGCCCGCCGACGGCGGAAGATCCGTGATAAAGTCCATGGCAATCTGGGACCATGGACGATCCGGAACGGGCAAGGGAAGGAGCAATCCTGCTGGCTTGAGGTGCGGTGTCTTGTTGCGACCACACGAAGAGCAACGAGGCCACAAGTCTTTCACATCCTTGATTAGGTCGGGCCACCAGTAGTACCGCCCAATGAACTGCGCCGTCTTCCGGACTCCCGGGTGGCCGGCTACCCGAGAGCCATGACCCCATCTCAGGATTCTTCTCCGAAGGGATGGGCGCACATAGGACTTGCCCGGAGGTACCTGCCGTAAATCTACTGGAGCCACGGTGATCAGACGGTTGGGAGGAATGATGTGGGCAGGTGGAGAGTCCTCCCCAAGCACGTCCGACGCCCGAGACAGAGCATCGGCTTTGACGTTCTTCTCGGCTGGGCGGAAATGGATCGTGAAATTGAAGCGCGAGAAGAAGAGAGCCCAACGAGCCTGCCGGGGATTAAGGCGCTGAGCCGTCTGAAGGTACACAAGATTCTTGTGGTCAGAGTAGATAGTCACTGGATGTCGGGCTCCTTCAAGAAGATGACGCCACTCCTCAAGCGCCAATTTAATGGCCAACAGCTCACGGTCACCAATGGTGTAGTTCTTCTCCGCAGGAGAGAACGTTCTTGAGAAGAACCCACATGTGACCAACTTGCCCTTGGAATCCCTCTGAGAGAGCACCGCCCCTGCTCCCACGGATGATGCGTCCACACTCAGAAAAAAACGGGTTCTCTAAAATCCGGACGAGACAAAACTGGACCCGAAGCAAAGGCCGACTTGAGCCTGTAGAAGGCATCTTCGGCCGCCTGGGGCCACAACCTCGGGTTGCCAGCCTTCTTAATAAGGGCCACAATGGGAGCCACTAGCGTCGAAAAGTGTGGGAAAAAACTGACGGTAATTTTTTTGCAAAGCCGAGGAACCGTTGAATAGCCCGAAGGCCTGTTGGACGAGGCCACTGCAGGACGGCTGACTGCTTGGCAGGATCCATTTGCAATCCCTTGGCGGAAACAATATACCCGAGGAAGGGCAGGCTGGATTGGTGAAATTGGCATTTCTCCAGTTTGGCGAAGAGGCGATTCACCCGAAGGCGATTAAGGACCTGGCGCACATGGAGACGGTGGGACTCGAGATCAGGCGAAAAAATCAATATGTCGTCCAGATACACGACCACGCATACATATAAAGAGGTCCCTGAAGATGTCGTTAACGAACCCTTGAAAACGCCCCGGGGGCGTTACAAAGACCGAAGGGGATAACTAAGGTACTCGAAATTTCCCATCCCGCGTGTTGAATGCCGTCTTCCACTCGTCGCCTTCTCGGATTCCGGATCAGGTTATAGGCCCCACGTAAGTCCAGTTTGGTGAAGATCCTAGCTCACCGAAGGCGGTCGAAGAGCTCCGAGATCAGCGGCAGTGGGTAGCGGTTTTTCACCGTAATCTTATTCAGACCGCGATAGTCGATGCAGGGTCGAAGTGAGCCATCCTTCTTTTCCACAAAGAAGAAGCCAGCTCCAGCTGGTGAAGAGGACTTGCGGATAAAGCCTTTCTTGAGGTTCTCCTGTATGTAGTCTGACCTGGCCTTGGTCTCGGGGACCGACAGAGGGTAGACTCTACCAAGAGGAGGGGTTGTGCCAGGCAACAGGTCTATAGGGCAATCGTAGGACCGGTGAGGTGGCAAGAAGTCTGCCTGTTTTTCGGAGAACACGTCGGAGAGGTCTTGAAACTCTGCCGGTAACCCAGGCAACGGCTTCATGGGCGCAGGCGGAGAGGTGAGACGCATGGGCGTGGTGCGGACAGACAACGATGCTGGCAGTCTTGTCCCCATCGTGTAACTTCGCCCGTCTTCCTGTCCAAGACCGGGGCGTGGCATTGCAGCCAGGGTAACCCCAACAGGATAGCAGACGAAGAACGGGGTAATACGTAGAACACGATTCTCTCGCCATGGAGTGCCCCTACATGCATAGTAACGGGCTCCGTACGGTACTGGATAGTATCGCGCAGGACCTCCCCACTCACCGAAGAGAGATCGCCAGAGGCTTAACGAGACGAACGGTGGGAAGGCGAAGCTTCGACACCAGGGCGGCATCCATAAAATTTCCTGCCGAGCCGGAGTCCAAGAAGGCGGAGGCTTGAAACATCACGCCAGCACTAGAAGAGATCTGCACCGGCATGGTCAGACGTGGAGAGGAACTGTGCACACCAGGGACGCCTTTCCCCCGTACCCTAGTTGCGAGCGTTTCCCTGGCGCGGGCGAAGCGGGCAGTCCCTCAAGAAGTGTTCAGGACTAGCACAGTACAGGCATAGGTTTTCAGTGCGGCGTCAGGCACGCTCTTTTACTGAGAGAAATTTCACGGTCGACTGCATGGGCTCCTCGCTGGAATGCTGAGGTGGCGGTACGGAGGTTTCTGGAATACCGGAGTCAAACGCGAGAAGTGACGAGGTCGAGCAGAGTCGCGTTCCTGGCGGAGCTCTTCTTCTCTCTCAGAGAAACGCACATCAATCCGCGTGGCCAGGTGGATCAATCCAGACAAGGAAGCCGGAAGATCCCTTGCGGCCAGGGCATCCTTTACCCGGCTAGAGAGGCCCTTCTTGAAAGTGGCACAGAGGGCGGGCCCCATTCCAGGTCAGCTCCGAGGCCAAGGTACGGAATTGGATGGCGTAATCACCCACCGAGGATTCTCCTTGGCGTAAATTCAGGAGTGCGGTCTCCGCTGACGAAGCCCGTGCCGGTTCCTCAAAAACGCAGCGGAACTCCTTGAAGAAGGCCTGCAGGTCGCCCACCAGAGGATCTCCCCTGTCCCAGAGGGGGGTTGCCCATGCCAGATCCTTCCAGGAGAGCAGACTGAGGACAAACGCCACTTTTGCGCGTTCGGACGGGAACTGGTCGGCCATTAGCTCCACGTGCATCGAGCACTGAGTAACAAACCCCCGACATAGCTTCGGGTCTCCCTCGAACTTTGAGGGAAGCGAAAGCCGGAGCTTAGGCCCAGGGCGGCGGGAGCAACGGCAGGTGCCGGAACTGGCGGTGAAGACGGTGGAGACTGCCGTTGGGAGGAGACGAGTTGCTGCATCATGGACGTCAGCTGATCCAAGTGCTGTGCCTGCTGCGTCAGCTGCTGGGACTGCTGGGCAACGACGGACGTCAGGTCTTCCAGGCTGGGTAACGGAACCTTGGCGGGATCCATGGCCGATTCCAACTGTAACAGACCTGGGTTGTGGATCCACTGAGCCACCGCAAGCGATGGCGTAAGCCACACCAGGGAACGGAGTCTAAGTGGAACCCGGTTTTCACCAGAGCCCGCCGCAAAGCGGGATGGACTTGCTGCGGCGGAATTCCACCAGGTCGCTACCCCTGATGTGACTTGCTTGCGATGGTAGCCAAGGAATAGCGCGGTACAGAATCGGCAGGCAAACTCGTAGTCAGGGACGGGCAGGAAGGTCGGGGCAGGCAGCAAAGGTTCGTGGTCGGAGGACGTAAGGGCGAGGGACTGGTACACAGTATAGACAACCGGAACGTAGAAAGGGCTTCTCGCATAGGTAATGGGCACTATGGAATCGGCGAGGGCCAGGAAGAGGTGGAGCGAATATATAGGGACAGTGGCAGGTGTTTGCAATTATGGGCGCGCTGGCCCTTTAAATTTGCGAGAGCCGGCGCGCGCGTGCCCTAAGGAGCCAGGGCGCGCGCACCGGCCGCGCACACAGTCCGGAGCGCGGTCAGGTGAGGAGGGAGACTTTCTGGGACGGGGGAGCCCACGGGACGCGGCGTTGTCCGCGTCCGGTGCGGCCCGTGTAAACGGGCAGCGAGTGCGCTGCAGCCCGGACCCCAGGCTGCAGCGCCACTCGTGACATGAAGTAATTGACCAGGTCCTCCATATAGTTCTGGGCTGATTCCTGAAATTTCTCAGAATCATCCTTACACCATGAGGTGAGATCTTGCATGGAGCCCCAGAATGAGGAAGATTGATAGTGTTTCTTCCATTTTCTAGTAATTGCACCAACAGTTGTTGCCATCGCACCAAGCTGCCTCATGCTGTCGCCCATCTCAGTCTCATGCAGGTCTACAATTTTGTCCCTTGTGTTCTTAAGCAGCTCTTTGGTCTTGGTCATGGTGGAGAGGTTGGAGTGTGAGTGAGTGAGTGTGTGGACAGGTGCCTTTTATATATACTGGTAACGACTTCAAACAGGTGCAATTAATACAGGCAATGAGTACAGAGTAGGAGAGCTTCTTAAAGAAAAACTAACTGGTGTGTGAGAGCCAGAATTCTTGCTGGTTGGTAGGTGATAAAATACTTAATGCAATAAAATACAAATTGATTATTTAATAATCCTACAATGTGATCTTCTGATTTTTTTTCTCTCAGAGTTGAAGTGTATCTACAATAAAACTATAGACCTCCCATTATTTGTAGGGGGGAGAACTTGCAGAATAACTTAGAATCACGGTATAAACAATCGTGAGCCTATTATAGTACTGGTACACAGCTGGCCATGCATGAATTATTTTTATTACTTTAGGTGATATATATTTCTCCCATTTGTTGGATTTTATGGGATCTTGTCACGGGTGTCCCCGCGACCCTCGTGTCGGGTCGCAGGCACACCTGCATCCCAGCAGCGTCGCCTGCCGCGAGCAGCGCCGCGACCCGGTCCTCGGGCTGTGGGCGCGCTCGCAGCTCTGTCCCCTTACCTCACCGCGCTCTTTCTGTGCCCCTAGGGCGTTCGAGTGGTACTGCATCTCAATTTAAAGGGACAGCGCATCGGTGATTGGTTTTCACCGGGCGCTGATCCTATTTAAGTCCTACCTCATCCCCTTGTTACTTGCCAAATTAATAGAGAGGAAACGTTCCTGAAGTATCTAGTGTTGTTCCGTGCACCATATCTTCTGCCTCCGTCCCTCGACCACGAACCATTACCGCCTGTCCTGACCTTCCTGCCTGTCCCCAACTACGAGTCTGCTCCACGATTTGTACCGCTCCACAGCTCGGCCACCACCGCAAGCAAGTCACGTCAGGGGTAGCAACCTGGTAGCAATCCGCCGCAGCACGCCCATCCCACTTTGCGGCGGGCTCTGGTGAAAACCGGACCTACTAAGACTCCGCTTCCTGGTGTGGCTTATACCATCGCTTGCGGTGGTCCAGAGGATTCACATCTCTGGTTTTCCTTTTGGTAAGCCAAACCTGACAGAGCTATGCATTAGGCAATTATAATTAACACACATATAATCCCACATGGGTGTCTAATAATTGTATATTTTCCTTATGAATACAATAGATTTCCCTTTAATATAATGATATGTTGTTGGTGATTTTGTAGATTTGGTCACCACTAGAGATGTTCGAATTTCCTGAAATTCGTTTCGTTCACTTCGCCGAATTTCTCGGCAAAAAATAACTTCGTTACGAATTACTTCGGCACGAATCACGTCAAAAAACAGCTATTTCCAGGCTGCACAGAGCCTGCAGGTTGCTGTAAACGTTGTGCAAGCTGGAAATATGCAGGGGGGAGCTTGGTTTGGTCTTCATGCATTGTTGTGTTTTAGTATGACACGCAGATGACTGCCGCCGCTCTAAGAATCGCTTCACTATAAAATTCCCTGGGCACTTAAGAGGGCAAAACTGACCAAAAAAACTCAAGCGGGAGTGTAGCCTGATAAAGTCATGCCAGCGAAAGCTGGCAAAAAACCCAAACTGAGAGTCAGGTAGCAACATTAGTGACAGAGTGTGGAGGTGACGGGGGCAGCCCCGCAGCATGAGGTCAGAGTGTGGCACAATGACATTCTGGAGGTGGCAAAACAGGAGGAAGCCACAGAATGGCACAATGACTGAGAGTGGAGGTCACGGCGGCAGCGCATGAGGGCAGGCAGTGGCACAATGACATTCTGGAGGGTTTGGCAAAACAGGAGGAAGCCACAGAATGGCCAATGACTGAGAGCGGAGGTATGGCGGCAGCAGCATGAGGTCAGGCAGTGGCACAATGACACCCGTGTGGAGGACACGGAGCAGCCACAGCAGCAGCATGAGGTCAGAAGTGGCACAATGACACAGTGTGGAGGACACGGCAGCAGCACAGCAGCAGCATGAGGTCAGGCAGTGGCACAATGACATTCTGGAGGTGGTAAAAGAGGAGGAAGCCACAGAATGGCACAATGACTGAGAGCGGGGGTCACGGCGGCAGCAGCATGAGGTCAGGCAGTGGCACAATGACATTCTGGAGGTGGCAAAAAAGGAGGAAGCCACAGAGTGGCAAAATGACTGAGAGCGAAGGTCACGGAGGCAGCAGCATGAGGACAGGCAGTGTCACACTGACACAGTGTGGAGGAAAACGGCAGCAGCCACAATAACAGCATGAGGTTTAGAAAGTGGGACAATGACACAGTGTGGAGGACACGCAGCAGCCACAGCAGCAGCATGGGGGTCAGGCAGTGGCACAATGACATTCTGGAGGTGGCAAAACAGGAGGAAGCCACAGAATGGCACAATGACTGAGAGCGGAGGTCCGGGGCAGCAGCATGAGGTCAGGCAGTGACCAAAGACATAGTGTGGAGGACACGGCAGCAGCCACAGCGCAGCTGAGGGTCAGAAAGTGGCCCCAAAGACACAGTGTGGAGGACACGGCGCAGCCAAGCAGCAGCATGAGGTCAGAAAGTGGCCAATGACACAGTGTGGAGACACGGCAGCAGCCACAGCAGCAGATGAGGTAGACAGTGGCACAATGACATTCTGGAGGTGGTAAAACAGTTATTAGGCCACAGAGTGGCACAATCACACAGTGTAGAGGTCACAACAGCAGCAGTATGAGGTCAGCAGTGGCACAATGACATTCTGGAGGTGGCAAAACAGGAGGAACCCACAGAGTGGCACAATGACTGAGAGCGGAGGTCACGGCGGCAGCGCATGGGGTCAGGCAGTGCACAATGACACAGTGTGGAGGACATGGCAGCAGCCACAGCAGCAGCATGGGTCAGACAGTGGCAAAATGATAATTCTGGAGGTGGCAAAAAAGGAGTAGGCCACAGAGTGGCACAATGACAGAGATTTGAGGTGACGGCGGCAGGACAACAGCATGAGGTCAGGAGTGGCACAATGACACAGTGTGGATGTCACGGCAACAGCAAAGCCAGCAGGAGGTCATAGAGGGGCCCACAATGACAGGTGTTGAGGTGGGTGGCAATACCAGTCCCTGGAAAATATGGTGGAAGGCATATGGAAAAACTGGCAGCAGATGTGTGGCATCAGGCGGGTGGCGGCATCAGAATAGTGGCTGAGGCAGGTAGTTTGAACCAGACTGACCCCTAAGGCATTGGTGTGTGGAAATCCTGGCCGATCCACGCCTGATTCATCTTGACAAAGGTCAGTCGTTCCACATTTCCGTTGACAAGCGGGTTCCCCTTTGGGGGTAACGAGGGCCCCCGCCGCACGGGAACACCCGCTTGATGCCACCTACTGGCCGGGCAGGACAGCTTCTCCACTGCAAACTCGGCAAGTTGCGGCCACACATCCAGTTTGGCTGCCAGTAGTCCAGCGGGATTTCTAACTGAGGTGGCAGAGTGCTGTCCAAGTAGGCCACAACCTGTTGGTTCAGGGACTGTTCCAGGTCCTGCTGCTGCTGCTGGCGACTGCCCTCCTCGCTAGGCGGGTGAAGGAAGCTGCTCATCAGTGACTCCAGACTTAGGTTACTACTGATGGAGTGGTACTGCTCCTACCCCCCACCTTCCCACAGCAGCCGCGGGCAGTAGTACGTTAGCGCTGAGCAACCCCCCCGGTCCTACGTTTCAGAGGAGGGACGATGCCGCACATAGGCAGCGGCCAACTGATTACGGAGGATTTCCCTATAGTATTTGAGTTTGTCTCCCTCTCAATAGCTGGAAAAAGGCTCCCATTTTGGGACTGGTAGCGAGGATCCAATAGGGTGGAGAGCCCGAAGTCATCCCTCTGCCGGGTGGTACTATTCGGCTGTCACTAGCCAGGCAAATAAGCATGCTGCGGGCCATCTGCACAAGTGACTCCGGGGGTCCCTGCCTCCTTTTTCCACTGTATACTGCCACGATGCTTGGGGGTCATCTGCCTCGTCTTCCCTACTCCTCCACTCCTCCAGCTGTCCTGCCCCTCTCTTGCACCTGGGAAGAAAATCCACTCATTTCACCAGACAATGCTTCTGCTCCAAAGTCCTCCTCCTCCTCCATTTCAGTCCCCACCGGACTATGTGGCCAACGAGATGTAGTCGTCACGTCTCCAGTCCCCTGCCCAGACAGATTTTTCAGCATCTGTTCCAGGACATGAAGCAGTGGAATGACGTTATTCATCCCGTAGTCCTGGCGACTGACAAATAACGTGGCTTCCTCGAATGGCCTCAACAAACGGCAGGTGTCACGCATGAGCTGCCACTGGCTGACATCAAAGTTACACAGGGGAGTACTTCTGTCTGCCTGGATCATCAAAAAATCATTATGGGCCTTTCTCTGTTCATTCAGTCGCTCCAACATGTGCAGGCTGGTATTCCTGCGGGTGGAAAACATCGCATATCAGAGTGTGTTGGGGGAGGCCGTTCTGCCGCTGCAACTCGAGGAGGGCTTTGTACGAATGGATAAAGTGCATGCACAGTTTCCTGGCCATTTTCAGAATGTTCTGAAGATCGGTGGAGACTTCGGAACCTTTTCACAACCAGATTGAAACGTGTGCCATGCAGGGCGCATGGACCATCCCTCCTCGTGCAGCGCGGACACCATGTTCCTTCCATTGTCGTCACCATGGTTCCGATTTGCAGTTGGCGCAGAGAAAGCACACATCGATTTCTTGCTGCATGGACGCGGAGCAGTTCCTCCCCTGTGTGACTTAGTTCGCCGAGGCAACCCAGGTGTAGAACGGGTGACCCCCGTGTGCCCTAACACATGTGGTATGATGGAGCAGTACTTGTGAGGGAAAGAGATGGGGGTGATGGGGGAAAGGAGGGGGGAGGCGGACATTGGGGGCCGGGTTTCACCCATTTTGGGCCCAACGTGGAGGAGAAAGGGGCGTCTCCTTGCCCAATTTTTTGGTGTGCCGGGGACGGGAAAGGGCACATTCAAGTGGGCCGGAAAAGGGCATGTACTGGGCCCTAAACCGAAAAGTTACAGCTCCGGGAACCCCACGCGCTGCCTAAACCTTTTGGAAAAAAAACCCCGATAAGCTAAAGGGAAACTGACCCACCTTCGGTTCTACATTTTTAAAATTTTGCTGGTACTGCCTTTTTGGAAAAAAAAAATTACGGCTTGGAACTCCCATCTCGTTTCGAAAACAACCCTTTTTTTTCTCTGAATGGTGCAGAGTCACCTTTTTGGAAAGGGAGGGACTCCCCAATCCCAACAACTTGGACAGGAGCACGGCAGCTGCTGAAACCCTTTGGTTTGGTTTGGGAAACGCATACTGTTTTTGCTCTTTGCAATCGCCTGCTAACGACTGCTGGCCCATGAGTAGCAAAGGAGCAGAGCATCGGGAAACCGGGAGATGGAGTCAAAGAGAAAACACTCCCCTTCTGGCCTGCAAGGGGATGCGTGCCACGGGGCGCTGCTGTGCTTTTTGCTGGGCGGCGCGGGATGGCCCCCCAAAAATCTGAGCCCCGTTTTTTCCCCGGCCCAAACCGGTTTGGGGAAACCGTGCATGTGTTGACGAAAAGGCCATGGTCCCAAGTTAGGCCCCCTCCGGGGCCAAAAACGCCTTCATTTTTTCTGCTTACGGGTTTTTTTCCCCAATTTTACCCAAATTCGGCTCCCTCCAGTGTCTTAAAAAAAATAATCCCCACACCGCCGAGTATGTTTTTCCCGCCCAACGTCCGAAAACTAAATTTGAAACATACTGCCCCCGTTTCCCTTTCCATGAGGCCCTGTGCTGCTTCCTTTTTTTTTTGGGGAGCCTTCGAAGGGGGTTTTTTTACCCCGTGGCCGCTTGGCTCCCAAAACCTCACACTTCGGGCTATCCTGCGGATTCACGGCCAACGACCCCTTGCTGGCTGCCCCGGCTGCCTGACCCCAAAGCTGACGCCCACCCTTCTTCGGGACGATGATGAACCCCCTTGCCTCACCCGGCTCCAAGTGCGGGAAATTTACAACATCGATTTTTTGTGTTTTCATCGTCACGCTGCCCTCATAACCGGTTTTTGGTTTTGGGGCTGACCTCTCAAAACCATAACCTCCCTTACCCACCCCAAATCTATACTTCCCCGGCCTCCCGGAAAAAGAAGCAGGGGTATTGGCCCCCATTCCTTCCCGCTGCCTAGTACTTTTTGTTTCCCCCTCCTCAAATTGTTCACCCTCGCTAAAATAGTGGCCGGCCCCAGATCAAAATAGTAGATCTCTGGCTGAGGGAATGGATGGGCGAGGGGGGTTTGGAGGACAGGTGGGGGCCGCTAAACCCCTCCCGGGTAAATCCCAACTTAAGGGTTTTTTGTTTTGACTTTCCCCCACTTTTGGGCTGGGGTTGTCGATGCTTCTGGGAGGAAGAGGTTTGATTAGTAAACCCAATAAAAACCCCCTTTGGGGTTTTGGGGGAACAACACCCCGGCCCCCCAAAATGCACGGGGCATTTTTGGGGCCATCCCCGATTTGACCCATCTCCCAAACGCCCCCTTGCTGTGCTGCGCCCCGGGGCCTGTTCCAGGAATGTTTGTCCAAACGCACTCGGGGGGTGAGAGCTTTCCAAACCTCTTTTGCCCTGAAAATCTTTTTTCCCTAAAATTTTAAAACCCACGTTTGATGTTTATCTGAATATGTTTAAATATACACCATTTTTTTGACTCCAAATAAAACCCAGAAACAAGCTTGGGAAAACCCCTTTTGGTTTAAAAATTGCGCTCCAAAAAATGGAAAGGAAAAAAAATTTACTTGTAGGTGTCGTTTAAAAAACATTTGTGTTTTTTAAACTAAAATAAAAAAGGGCCAAACACCCTTAAATTAAAACCTTTTCGGACATAATTAGGCAACAAAAAAAAAAGGGTTTTATTTTTTGGCGTTGAAAAAGGGGGTTTTAAATTTTGTCAGACACAAAGAAAACAATGCTTAATTAACCCTGGATGAAAATTTTTTGGGCCCCAAAAAAAATTGAGCCGCACAAAAAGTAGCTTTGTAGCAGTTTAAATTGCGTTTTTTTCCTACGCCCCACAAAAAAAAATACATTTGAAATTTAAAACCTTTGCTTGTGAATTGTACCGGGAAAAATGTATATTTTTGGGGCGTTAAAAAAGAACGGTTTCTTTGGGTCACACCCCACCCAAAACAACGCTTAATTAAAAACCCCTGGTGAAAATTTGGGCCCCAAAAAAATTTGGCCCGCCCCAAACATAGTTTTTTGTAAGGGGTGCTACAATTGCGTGTTTTTTTACGCCACACAACCAAGAAAATACATTTGGTAATTACCCCTTTGCTTTTTGAATTAGGTTTACAGGAAAATTTGTATTTATTTTGGCGTTAAAAAAGAGGGTTTTTTGGGGTCAGCAAACCAGCAAAAAAAACGCTTAATTAACCCCGGGGAGTAAATTGCGCAATAGAATTGGGGGCACCCAAAAAAATGAAAGGGGTACTTTTTGAAAAAAACGCTGTTTTTTTTAAAAATGAAAAAATCGGGAAGGGGCTTTAGACCCCAATTGGATATTAAATTTGATATGCAAGTTTGCAGTGGACGCACACGGGATTTCAGATCCAATCCCCCCAAAAAAATTTAAGAAAATTAGAACATTAAGAAAACCCAAGTTCGAGAAAAAGGCTGAGACACCCCACAGAAATTGCTATAAAAAAAATTCAATTCTTCAGTGAGAGTTTATCAGCCGCGGAAAGAAACCTTTTTCTGTTTAAATTAAGTGAGAGGGTATGAGTTCCCCGTCGCGGCCGGATTTTAATAAGTGCGGTGACTACATAATCCCCCCCGGTTTTCTGATTGGCTTCCCCTCTCCCACATGTCTTTGGCAGGCTTTTGCCCTTCTTCCCCCCAGGGCTTTGCCCCATGTAAGCCTTTTTATCAAATCAAAAGCACATTTCGTTCCCCGAAGTCCCAAAAAAACTTTCGACTTTTTTTCCCTTAAACTGAATTTTCCCCCAAAATTTTTAAAAAAAAATTCCCCACTTCGTTAAAATAAATTTGGGCCCATCTCTATCACAAAGGGGGGCATATTTTACAATGTAATTACGGAATGGATTTTGCTTTGGGAAAAAATAAATTACACAGTATGAAGAGGAAAAATAAATGTTTTTTGTCAAACAAATGAATTTACTTAATAAACCGTATAGCCAAGTGCTAGAAAAATTAATCAATGTATTTAAAAGATTTTTTTTTCAATACATTAAAGACAAAATATAATGTATTAGTGCAAAAAAAAATTTCCCCAAAAAATTGTAGCAAAGTTGTGAAAATTTTAAATAATTTTACATCACTCACCAATGCAGATGTTGCACAGAGGGTTGGGCAGTATTTTCTTAAAATTTTCCCCTAAAACAATTTTTGATGTTTGGGCTGCTTAGAAGGGTTGGAATGCAATTATATATACAACAAAAGGCTTGCTGGGATTTGGTCCCCAAAAAGATTTTCTTGCTTAATTTTTTTTCTTTTGACAATTTTTTTTATAGTAGTTTTGCGTAAGTGTAAACTCGAGGCATTACAAGATTTCCGCGCTCACTTCGACTTCTCTGTCGATAGAAAATTCAATAGGTCTGCCTGTCGGAGCTGTCGAGCGCTGCAATGCGCCTCACTTTGCCAACCCGCGATCATGCATACCTCGGAGTTTTCAACTTTGCTGCGTGCCGCTCCAGAACGCCAACGGCGCGCCCATTGCACGACCCTTCAGGTTAGGCGCAGCCGAAAGTGGCGAAGGTTGCGCCTAACATCACATCCCTGCGTCCGACAGGGGATTCGAGATGGTGAGGCGCAGTTTTTGCTTTTAGTCTTTATTTTGTATCCTTAAAATTCCATAGATCACATATGCACTAGCGTCCACAGTGACGCGTTTCGGGAGAATCCCTTCCTTCACTATGGTGGTTTTTGCAGTGCTATACAATGTTAGTGTTGTCTCAAGAAAGAAATAATACAATATTTACAAAAATGTGAGGGGTGCACTCAATTTTGAGAGATAACGTTTACTTTTTACTGTACTGTCTATGCATGGCTCGGTTGTATCAGATCTATTCTTGCTACCGTATGTCTACTGAGAAGGAACAGGTTATCAACAGAAGAAATCACACCGCTAGAAAGCAGCTCAGCTATTTCATTAAATCTTGGTTTTCACCGTTACATTGTCTACAGTTTTATTGTATTATTTTCTTATTGAGCACCATTAAGGCAATTCCATGGCTGGATTATAGTATGGATAAAACAGGCAATTTCCTCTAGGCATGTACCACGCTGCCCCCAACATGATTTAAACTCACATTATTATATCTGATAGCAGTGTATAAGGTATTAATTTTTAGCACTATACAGCACTACTATTTTAGAATCATGCAGAGCTGTTGTGTGTCGAATAATCCTAGATGATGGTATATTGTATTGAAATGACATTTGAAACTACATTGTGACATCTTTTAACCCCTTAAGGACCTTGCTTTTTTTTTGTTTTTTGTTGTTAAACCTTTCTTTTTTTTCCTCCTCCCCTTTCCCCTGGAACCAAAAATTTTTTTATTTTTCCACCTACATGGGACATTTATTTTGCGGGACAAGATGCCCCTTTCAATATGTGTTTCACTGAAACTTTTAGAATAAAAGGGGAAAATAAAAAAAAAATTTCCAATTTGGGAAAAAATTGGGGAAAAAAAAAAATAGGTACTTTCCCCCTGTTTTCCCCTTGTTTTTTGCCTTTACGGCTTCAACCCTTCCCGGTGAATATAAAATGTTTTTATCTTTAATCTACGGGTTTTAAAACCATCCCCCAATAACCAAACAAGTAGGGTTTTCCCTTTTGTTTTTTGGTTTTTTTTTAAAAAATTTTTCCCAAAAATTTTTTTTTTTTTTAAAATTTTTGGCGCGGCGCCATTTTTTTTTTTCGACCCCAAAAAACTTTTTTTTGTTAAAAACCCACGGCGTCCCGGAGGGGGTGGGTGAAGTGTACTTTTTTATTGCTAGAGTTTGGAAAGCATGCAAATTTTTTTTAAACACTTTTTTTTTCTAATTTTATGCGCGTGAAATGACCAAAAAACTCAATTTTTGGGCCCTTTGAAAAATTTTTTTTCTACGGGGATTTTACCACAGGAAAATTATGTTTAAAATTTTATGATTACTTTTTTCGGACGCGGTGATACCAAATATGTGTAACTTTTTTATTATTTTATTGTTTTTTATTTGTAAAATGAGGAAAGGGGGGTGATTTGAATTGTTAATACTTTTTTTTTACTTTATAACTTTATTTATTTATTTTTTTTACTTTAACATTGAGTCCCCCTAGGGCGCTTCACCACTAGGGAGCGCGTTCATTAATACAGCCTAATGCATTGCATAGACAATGCATTAGGCTGTACCAAGATAGCGGTTTCCCCACTTCCTGCCTGGGGCCGGAAGTTGGGCAGACGAGAACATGGCAGCGATGGAGGGCTTCACAAGGCTTCCCACTGCCCTTTCCAGGCATCAGATCCCACATTGATTGCCGTGAAGAACGGTGCGCGGCACCGTTTTTCATTCATTTAGACGCCACGGCCATCTTTGCCGCGGCATCTAAGGGGTTAAACAGCGCGGGCGGGCGATCAGCCACTAACACCCGGCGGTGTGATCCCGCTGCAAAGCCCCTTAGCGTACTCATACGTCCAGGGTCGTTAAGGGGTTAAACAGTACACCGTGATGCAACCACCTTTTACTGAAGTTTATTTTACTGTTCATTTGCTTCCTATATGCAAAATGAAGCAAATGTCTAAACAATCTTCAGTAAAATGTCCTATCATTTCGCTACTGAGTCTGCTCCCTTCTTTGAGTATTAGAGACAGCAAAAGGAAGGGAGAAGGTTATACGATACAAGTCAGAACATGAAGAGGGGGAGAGCATCCAAGAAGGGCAGCTCCCATAGATTGTAGAAAAAGCAAAGCACCCACAGCAAACCCTTCTAGTTCTTGGAAGACAAGAAAAGTTTGAATCTAGTAGGGGTTCAAACTGAATATAAAGGGATCATAAAAATAAATGAAGAAATGAAGATTACAGACTAAAACTTAGTGAAACTTTTTTTTTCTAGTTGAAGTAACCGCTAACATTTGTAAATATAATTTTTTCTATGTTAAAGATGTCCATAGCCTTTAAGGGAATATTGTGATCGCATTTTTTGCCCATTTACCCAATTTTCCCAAAACAAAAAAATAGAAAATAAACCCTTAGCTTTTTTTAAACTAAGTACCTCCACTGTTTTTTAATCCCGCCCTTGGGTGAACCCTTAAATTTTTTAAAGTTGTTTTTGGCTATTATAATAACGGAAAAGACTTCGAGAATGTTTTGGGTTTAAAAAGTGGGGCCGGAATTTAAACCCAAAGGGAAAAATTTCGTTTGGGGAAACTTTAAAAAATAACACATAGGGGCTATTATTTAAAAGTGAGAACGGGGTTAAAAATTTTGTAAAAATACAAGAAAAAAAAAGATTTTTCCCAAATGCCCCAAGAGCAAAAAAAATAACAATTTCAGTTTCATGAAAAAGAATCGCAGAACAACATTTGCTAAATAGGTGCAAATCAAATATACAGTGGGTACGGATAGTATTCAGACCCCTTTAAATTTTTCACTCTTTGTTTCATTGCAGCCATTTGGTAAGTTCAAAAAAGTTCTGGAGCTCAGACTGGGCCAAAGGTTCATCTTCCAATAAGACAATGACCATAAGCACACAGCTAAAATAACAAAGCAGTGGCTTCAGAACAACTCTGTGACCATTCTTGACTGCCCAGCCAGAGCCCTGACCTAAACCCAATTGAGCATCTCTGGAGAGACTTGAAAATGCCTGTCCACCAACATTCACCATCCAACCTGTGGGAACTGGAGAGGATCTGCAAGAAAGAATGGTAGAGGATCCCCAAATCCAGGTGTGAAAAACTTGCATCATTCCCAAAAAGACTCATGGCTGTACTAGCTCAAAAGGAGCTTCTACTCAATACTGAGCAAAGGGTCTGAAAACTTATGACCATGTGATATTTCAGTTTTTCTTGTTTAATAAATTTGCAAACATATCTACATTTCTATTTTTTTTTTCTTTCACGATGGGGGATGGGGGGGGGGGCAGAGTGTACATCAATGAGCCAAAAAATTAACTTTTTGGATCTTACCAAATGGCTGCAATGAAACAAAGAGTGAAAATTTAAAGGGGTCTGAATACTTCCGTACTCACTGCATGTATGCATGTATAAGACAGCCAAGGTGATTGTCTATAAAATTATGGTAATCAGATATAGTGGATGGTGAGACATGGAGCTGAAAGTCAAAAGTTCAAAACATTCTTACCATTTTGCTTGTCAGTGTATTTTCATTGCTACCCTTCACAGTTCGGATAAAGTTCTGCTTGACCGATAAAGTGTCATACCAGAAAAAATGGTGGCCACAGGCTCACAAAAATATACACTCACCGGCCACTTTATTAGGTACACCTGTCCAACTGCTCGTTAACACTTAATTTCTAATCAGCCACTCACATGGCGGCAACTCAGTGCATTTAGGCATTTAAACATGGTCAAGACAATCTCCTGCAGTTCAAACCGAGCATCAGTATGGGGAAGAAAGGTGATTTGAGTGCCTTTGAACGTGGCATGGTTGTTGGTGCCAGAAGGGCTGGTCTGAGTATTTCAGAAACTGCTGATCTCCTGGGATTTTCACGCACAACCATCTCTAGGGTTTACAGAGAATGGTCCGAAAAAGAAAAAACATCCAGTGAGCGGCAGTCCTGTGGGCGGAAATGCCTTGTTGATGCCAGAGGTCAAAGGAGAATGGCAGACTGGTTCGAGCTGATAGAAAGGCAACAGTGACTCAAATAGCCACCCGTTACAACCAAGGTAGGCAGAAGAGCATCTCTGAACGCACAGTAACGGCGAACTTTGAGGCAGATGGGCTACAGCAGCAGAAGACCACACCGGGTGCCACTCCTTTCAGCTAAGAACAGGAAACTGAGGCTCCAATTTGCCCAAGCTCATCGAAATTGGACAGTAGAAGATTGGAAAAACGTTGCCTGGTTGATGAGCCTCGATTTCTGCTGCGACATTCGGATGGTAGGGTCAGAATTTGGCGTCAACAACATGAAAGCATGGATCCATCCTGCCTTGTATCAACGGTTCAGGCTGGTGGTGGTGGGTGTCATGGTGTGGGGAATATTTTCTTGCCACTCTTTGGGCCCCTTGGTACAAATTGAGCATCGTTGCAACACCTTGTGGAAACTATGCCACGAAGAATTGAGGCAGTTCTGAAGGCAAAAGGGGGTCCAACCCGTTACTAGCATGGTGTACCTAATAAAGTGGCCGGTGAGTGTATATCACATTCCAATGATATATGGACTACTCTTTAAGGAGGATTAGGAAAGATGTCCAAGTATTTGTTCAGACTATTTCAACTATGATGTGTTCTTCTGTTTGTAAAATGACTTGTTAAATGTGAAGGAGCATAGTGAAGGACCCCAAGAATAAACTCCACTAGTGGGCACCAAGAATCAAGTTCACTGCTAAGCACCAAGAATTAACTTTACTGGTGGATGCCAGGCACCTTAGTCTGGCATTGCTCATTTATCAGAAAGTTCTGACATGTCCCTTTAATCTCATGACTTGTTATATAGAAGCTGATACCCAAATAGTTGGCACTCTTAGTGAGCTGAATTGTAAAGTAGGCGTTCTGTTGGGAGTGACAGAAATTTTTGAGAAGGGCCAGAGAGGTTTGGCAAAATGAAAGACAAAAACATTATTGAGTGATTAATACAGTCTTACATCATGTAGAGCTGCTTACTTCCCCTCTTCAACAGGTTTCATAGATTGTAAAAGGAACATTTTTGTGCTGTTGATTTTTAAGACACATTTGTAAGCCTTATTAATTTCTTGCCAAAAAGAACATTTTCCATTCATCTCCATTGAACACACTTCACAATATTAAAGTTCACTTTATACTTACACAGCATCTTTGTGACTGATTTCCGTGACGGTCTCTGTATGTTAACAGACATTTTATCAGCTTCCAGTGAATGATCGCCTCTGAGCTGTACAAAACAAAGTGATATAATAAAAAAAATCCTTGAGAAAGCTGACTTACAGATTTTTTTCAACACGTCTTAAATACCATACAACCATTTTGTCATTTACCAAAACAAATGCAGTCACCCACCGGACAAGTAAAATATGAGTTCAGGCTCAATGTATTAGACGCCAGCAGCAAATCAAATGAACCATTTCTTTCAGGACATGTATATAAAATATAGTTTTCTAGTTAATATATTGTATACAATAAATAAAATTGATAACAATGCCCTGAACACAGAGATGAAAAATGTATGACTTAAGCAGCAGAAAGTTCTGTTCCCTGGAGCAGGGTTCTTCAACTCCAGTTTTCAAAGCCAAATCGACACATTATGTTTTTGGAATATACAACAGAATACACTAACAATAATTTTATAACTTGTGCAATACTGAGGAAATCCTGAATACTTGAATCTGATAAGCTAATTATGATATGTAGGGTTATATGATAGAGGGGGAAGCTGAGCTCAGTGATATATAGGGTTATATGACAGAGGAGAGAAGCTGAGCTCTGTGATATATAGGGTTATAAAATAGAGGAGAGAAGCTGACTTCTGTGATATATAGGGTTATATGGTAGAGGAGAGAAGCTGAGCTCTGATATGTAGGGTTATATGATAGAGGAGAGAGAATGAGCTCTGTGATATATTGAGTTATTTAGTTCACAAACTGTGTGGATGCTTATGCCCATTAGAACTCAAAAAAAGGGACAAAAGAAATAGGGGAAGGGGGAGAGAAAGAAGGTGCACCAATATAATGTAGTATTAAATTTCAATGGAAAATTTTTTATAATTCTATTATGCTCACCTGAGCTGGTTGTACATAATTAATGGTACAACTAGAGATGGGCAAATTGATTCTAATGAAGTGGAATTCGTTTAGAATTTCAGGAAAACTTCGGTTCTGAACAAAGTCGAAGTTTGGGGGACTTCGGGTGAACGAAACGTGCTTTTGTTTGATAAAATGGCTGCGAGCACATGGTGTTACATGAGGCTAAGAACTCTGGGAGGAAGAAGGGCATAGCCTACATGACATGTGCAGAGATGAAGCCAATCAGAGACCGGCAGGATTCTGTGACGTCACCGCACTATATAAGTCCGGGCGCGACGCTGGCAGCTCACACCGCTCTCACTGTACTGATTAGGGAAGGTGCTGCCACGGCTGCTAATGATATCTCTAACTAAAGAACTAACTTTTATTCAGCGATTTTTGGGGGGTGTCACAGCTTGTCTCAGAGACTGCTTCTCTGAACGTTCTAATTCTGATTTTGTGGGGTATTGGAACTGAAGTCCAGTGTGCGTCCAATGCAACTGCATATACATTTTAATGCTATCTGCTCACAGAATATCCAAGGGTTATCTAAGCCAGTTCCTGTTGTATTTATTTAAAGAAACAGCGTTTTTATAATACAAACACCACTTCATTTTTGGTTGCTCAATTCTTTTGCGCAATTTACATCCAGGGATTAATTAAGTGTTGTTCTGCTGTTGTGGTGACTAAAAGAAACCGTCTTCTTCACCACCAAAAAAGACATTTTTCCTGTAGCATAACTCATAACCGAAGGTTAATTACAAGTTTTTCTCTTTCTGTGTACCGTAAAATACACGCCATTGTAACATTCTACAAAGCTGGTAGTTTTTGGTTGCTCAATTCTTTTGCGCAATTTACATCCAGGGGTTAATTAAGTGTTGTTCTGCTGTTGTGGTAACTAAAAGAAACCGTCTTTTTCACTGCCAAAAAAGACATTTTTCCTGTAGCATAATTCATAACCGAAGGTTAATTACAAGTTTTTCTCTTGCTGTGTACCGTAAAATACATGCCATTGTAATACGCTAATAAGTTGGTAGTTTTTGGTTGCTCAATTCTTTTGCATAACTTACATCCAGGGGTTAATTAAGCATTGTTCTGCTGTTGTGGTCACTAAAAGAAACCTTATTTTTCACCGCCAAAGAAGCAATTTTGCGTGTAGCATAATTCATATCCTAAGGTTAATTAAGCCTGTTTGTGCTTTTACATTCAGTAAAATACACAGTGTTTTTAAATGACACATACAAGTAAATTTTTCCTGCCCATTTGTGGAGCGCAATTTATATCCAAGGGTTACCCAAGCTTCTTAGTGGGTTCATTTGGAGTCAAATACAGGGTGTGTATTTATCATATACAGATATCTTCATCAAACAGTGTCTGTACATTTTAGAACAAACAGTATGTCAGACAGAGAGGTGGCAGGCTCTTCACCTGCGAGTGGCAGTGGCACAAACATTCCTGGAGCAGGCCCAGGTCGCAGCACAGCAAGGGGACGTTGCAGCAGGGGTCACTCGGTGAGGCCACAACTGCCGCTGTCATCTAGCGGCCGTGTGCTGACCAGCAACCCAAGGGTTCTTGATTGGTTGACTAGGTCATCCACTTCCTCCCAGATGACATCTGACAACCCCAGCCAAGAGTCGGTGGGAACGTCAGACACAATCCGTAGATGGCATGGCCCGGGAGCGGGTCAGCGGCCCTCACCTGTCCTCAACCCGCCTCTGTCCCATCCGGTTCCCTCAGCCAGAGATCTACTATGTGTTCTGGGCTCAGCGCCACTATATAGCGAGGATGAACAATTTGAGGAGGGCAGTCAGCAGCTACTTGGCAGCGAAGAAATGGGGCCAATATCCCCTGCTTCTTGCAGTAGGCGGAAAATTTAGATGTGGAGAGTGGCATGGGAAGTCATGTTGTGAGGGGTCAGCCTCTGCATACCAAGACCGGTGATGAGGACAGCAGTGACGATGAAACACAAATAGATGATGATGTAGTCGACCGCACTTGGGAGCCGGGTGAGGCAAGGGCTTCATCATCGTCAGAAGAAGAGGGCGTCAGCTTGCGCATCACGCAGCGGCGCAGCCAGCAAGTGGGTTGTGAGGCTGTAAGTCAGCAGGATAGCAGCAGTGTGAGGTCGGGAGCCAAGCGGCCACGGGGTAAAAAACCTGCTTCGCAGGTCCAAGAAAGTAGCGGCACAGGGGCTCAGCGAGGCAGCAGCGGTAGTAGTCACTCAGTGCGGAGCGTTGGCGGTAAAATCAGATACTCGGCGGTGTGGCAGTTCTTTGCTAAGACATTGGAGGAGCAGAATATGGGTATATGTAGAATCTGTAGGCAGAATGTGAAGCGTGGCCAGGGAGCTAACGTTGGCACCACGGCCCTCCGTCAACACATGCAGCGTCACTATCTGGTGGCCTGGGAGAAACGTGGCTCCGATGTGGTGGTCCATCCTGCTGCCGCAGCAACTGCAGCAGCGCCCAGTGGCACGCATGCCATTGCAGCCAGTCAAGGCTCCACCACCTCTGCAGAAGGGAGCTGTTTCTCTTTGCCATTATCTTCCGGTCCAGATGCTCCTGCTCCTCGCTACTCATGGCGCCAGCAGTCGTTCAGCGAGGCGATTTCAAAGAGACAACAGTATGCGTCCAACCATCCTAAGGTTCAGAAGCTGACCGTGCTCCTGTCCAAGTTGTTTGTACTGCAGTCCCTCCCTTTCCAAATGGAGGACTCTGCACCGTTCAGAGAACTTATGGCTTGTGCCGAGCCGAGATGGAGAGTTCCAAGCTGTAATTTCTTTTCCAAAAAGGCAGTACCAGCACTTCATAAATATATAGAACAGAAGGTGGGCCAGTACTTGAGCTTATCGGTTTGTTCCAAGGTGCACGGCAGCGCGGACGTGTGGAGCTGTAACTACGGTCAGGGCCAGTACATGTCCTTTACGGCCCACTGGGTGAATGTGCTTCCTGCCTAGGCACACCAACAACTTGGACAGGAGACGCCGCTTTCTCCTCCACGTTGTCAAACTGCGGCTCCTGCGCCAATGTCCGGCTCCTCCTCCTCCACCACCACCATCATCTCAGCCTCCACAAGTACTGCTCCATCATACCACATGTGTAGGGCACAAGGGTGTCACGCAGTTCTACACCTGGCTTGCCTCGGCGAACGAAGTCACACAGGGGAGGAACTGCTCCGCGTCATGCAGCAAGAAATCGATGTTTGGCTTTCTCCACGCCAACTGCAAATCGGAACCATGGTGATGGACAATGGGAGGAACATGGTGTTCGCGCTGCACCGAGGAGGGATGGTCCATGCACCCTGCATGGCGCACGTGTTCAATCTGGTTGTGAAAAGGTTCCTAAAGTCTACCACTGATCTTCAGAAGATTCTGAAAATGGCCAGGAAACTGTGCATGCACTCCATCCATTCCTACAAATCCAGGAACACCCTCCTCGAGTTGTAGCGGCAGAACGGCCTCCCCCAACACACTCTGATATGCAATGTTTCCACCCGTTGGAATTCCAGCCTGCACATGCTGGACCGACTGTATGAACAGAGAAAGGCCATTAGCGATTTTTTGATGATCCAGGCGGACAGGAGTACTCCCCTGTGTAACTTTGATGTCAGCCAGTGGCAGCTCATGCGTGACACCTGCCGTTTGTTGAGGCCATTCCAGGAGGTGACGTTATTTGTCAGTCGCCAGGACTACTGGATGAATAACGTCATTCCACTGCTTCATGGTCCTGGAACAGATGCTGAAAAATCTGTCTGGGCAGGGGACTGGAGACGTGGCGACTACATCTCGCGGCCACATAAGTCCGGGGTAGACTGAAATGGAGGAAGAGGAGGAGGACATTGGAGCAGAAGCATTGTCTGGTGAAATGAGTGGATTTTCTACCCAGGTGACAAGAGAGGAGGAGCAGGAGCAGCTGGAGGAGGAAGATGGAGATGAGGAAGACGAGGCAGATGACCCGCAAGCATCGTGGCTGTATACAGTGGAGATGGAGGCAGGGAGCCCCTCGGAGTCACTTGTGCAGATGGCCCGCAGTATGCCGATTTGCCTGGCTAGTGACAGCCGAATAGTCACCATCCGGCAGAGGGATGACTTCTGGCTCTCCACCCTATTGGATCCTCGCTACCGGTCACAAATGGGAGCCATTTTCCCAGCTATTGAGAGTGAGGACAGACTCAAATACTATAGGGAAATCCTCCGTAGTCAGTTGGCCGCTGCCTATGTGTGGCATCGTCCCTCCTCTGAGCTGCCTATGTGCGGCTGCTGGGGGGGGGGGGGTAGGAGCAGTACCAGCTCCATCAGCAGCAACCTAAGTCTGGAGTCACTGATGAGCAGCTTCCTTCACCCGCCTAGTGAGGAGGACAGTCGCCAGCAGCAGCAGGACCTGGAGCAGACCCTGAACCAACAGGTGGTGGCCTACTTGGACAGCACTCTGCCACCCCAGTTAGAAGATCCGCTGGGCAGCCAAACTGGATGTGTGGCCGCAACTTGCCGAGTTTGCAGTGGAGAAGCTGTCCTGCCCGGCCAGTAGTGTGGCATCAGAGCGGGTGTTCAGTGCGGCGGGGGCCATCGTTACCCCAAGGAGAACCCGCTTGTCCACGGGAAATGTGGAACGACTGACCTTTGTCAAGATGAATCAGGCGTGGATCGGCCAGGATTTCCACACACCAATGCCTTAGGCGTCAGACTACATCAGCCATGACGCCTCACCCAAACTGTGAGAAATGAGTCTGGGTTCAAACTACCTGCCTCAGCCACTATTCTGATGTTGCCACTTTCCTGATGGCACACATCTACTGACAGTTTCTCCATCTGCCACCAACCATCTTTACCAGGGACTGGTATTGCCACCCACCTCCACACTCTGTCATTGTGCCACTCTATGACCTCATGCTGCTGCTGCTGTTGCTGTTGCCGTGACATCCACACTGTGTCATTGTGCCACTCTCTGACCTCATACTGCTGCTGCTGTTGTTGCTGCTGCGGTCACCTCCACTCTCTGTCATTGTGCCACTCTGTGGCCTACTCCTGTTTTTGCCACCTCCAGAATGTCATTGTGCCACTGTCTGACCTCATGCTGCTGCTGCCGTGACCTCCACACTGTGTCATTGTGCCACTCTGTGGCCTACTCCTGTTTTTGCCACCTCCAGAATGTCATTGTGCCACTGTCTGACCTCAAGATGCTGCTGCAGTGACCTCCACACTGTGTCATTGTGCCACTCTGTGGCCTACTCCTGTTTTTGCCACCTCCAGAATGTCATTGTGCCACTGTCTGACCTCATGCTGCTGCAGCCGTAACCTCCACACTGTGTCATAGTGCCACTCTGTGGCCTACTCCTGTTTTTGCCACCTCCAGAATGTCATTGTGCCACTGTCTGACCTCATGTTGCTGCTGCCGTGACCTCCACACTGTGTCATTGTGCCACTCTGTGGCCTACTCCTGTTTTTGCCACCTCCAGAATGTCATTGTGCCACTGTCTGACCTCATGCTGTTGCTCCTGCCGCCGTCACCTCCACTCTCTGTCATTGTGCCACTCTGTGGCCTGCTCCTGTTTTTGCCACCTGCAGAATGTAATTGTGCCACTGTCTGACCTCATGCTGCTGCTGCCATGACCTCCACACTGTGTCATTGTGCCACTCTGTGGCCTACTCCAGTTTTTGCCACCTCCAGAATGTCATTGTGCCACTGTCTGACCTCATGCTGCTGCTGCCGTGACCTCCACACTGTGTCATTGTGCCACTCTGTGGCCTTTTCCTGTTTTTGCCACATACAGAATGTCATTGTGCCACTCTCTGACCTCACGCTGCTGCTGTGGCTGTTGCCATGCCCTCCACAACCTGTCATTGTGCCACTCTCTGACTTCATGCTGTTGCTCCTGCCGTCACCTCCACTCTCTATCATTGTGCCACTCTGTGGCCTACTCCTGTTTTTGCCACCTCCAGAAAGTCATTGTGCCACTGTCTGACCTCATGCTGCTGCTGTGGCTGCTGCTGTGCCCTCCACACTGTCATTGTGCCACTCTGTGGCCTACTCCTGTTTTTGCCACCTCCAGAAAGTCATTGTGCCACTGTCTGACCTCATGCTGCTGCTGTGGCTGCTGTCGTGCCCTCCACACTGTGTCATTGTGCCACTCTGTGGCCTATTCCTGTTTTTGCCACCTCCAGAATGTTTTTGTGCCACTCTCTGACCTCATGCTGCTGTGGCTGCTGCCATCACCTCCACACTCTGTCACTGAGGTTGCCATCTGATCTCTCAGCTGGTTCTTTTCCAGCTTTCGCTGCCATGACTTTATCAGGCTACATTCCCGCTTGAGTTTTTTGATCAGTTTTGCCCTCTTAAGTGCCCAGGGAATTTTACAGTGAAGCGATTCTAAGAGCGGCGGCAGTCATGTGCGTGTCATACTAAAATACAACATTGTATGAAGACCAACCCAAGCTCCCTCTGCATATTTAAGCATGGCACAACATTCTACAGCACCCTGTAAGCTATGTGCAGCCTAGAAATAGTAATTCGGACCGAAACGAATTTTGTCGGAAAATTCAGCGAAGTCACCGAATCGAATTTTTGAGAAATTCGCCCATCTCTAGGTACAACACATATAAGCATGTATCTCCCCCAAAGAGTCCAGGAGCTTGACCACTAGATCGTCCTCCTATTCGGCACAGTCCGAATTGAAGTATATATAAAGCACAATATAAAGGGAAAGTGGGTATGTAACCCTGGGGTCTTCAGCGCTTCGGATCACAATTGGGTTAAGAGAAAAAATTCCTTAATGTACACTCATAAACTCAAGACAGAGTGTCCATTTGATTTAAAAATAATTGTGATTAAAAAGCAATACATTTCTAAAATACAAAAGTTCTCAATGCGTTTCGCACACTGGCATCATGTGCTTCCTCAGGAGTAGGGTTATATGATAGAGGAGAGAAGCTGAGCTCTGTGATATATAGGGTTATATGATAGAGGAGAGGAGCTGAGCTCTGTGATATATAGGGTCAGGGGCGTAACTAGAGAAGCCAGGGCCCCAAAGCAAACTTTTGGATGCCCCTCCCCCCCCCCTCGCCCACCTCCCTGACCACGACCATGTACCAGGACATGCTGTTAGATAATGTAGATAATACAAGGGGTAAATACCTCACCATACATCTCACCATCATACTGCTACCAATCAAATCCCACTATACTAAGACAAGCATTACCAATTACGTTATTACATTATGTCCTGATTATAACGCAATAACATGACCACAAATTACCACCACATAGTTACTGACCTGTATAGTGACTGTATACTCCTACACTATTACTGATCAGTACACAACGACCAATACTGTCTAATAATAATAATATATAATATAGTGACCATACAGTGGTATATACCAGTGTACAAAGGCTCTGCAGACTGTATTTAACCACCATACAGTGACCATATAGTGGTAGACACTAGTGTTGAGCGATTTTTATCGACAAAGTTGAAATCGGCACGGTTTTTATGGTAATCGGATTTTTTCGATCACGCGATAATTTAGTTAAAAATCTGCGCATAATCTATTAATATTGCGCCATTTTTGGCGCTTCCTGACATTTTGGCGGCCAGCCAATCAGCTTACAGAATAGAGCAGGTGTGAGATGTGTGTGCGACGTCATGACTGGGA
>JAODAL010008765.1:0-115356 GCA_025379985.1 Phyllomedusa bahiana | reverse complement strand
TTTTTTAACTGTCGGAGCAATTATGTCTTTTATGTTTTGATTGTCCCTGAAATATATTTTTGTAGGAGAAAAAAAAAAAACCCAGGAATGCCGATTGCGCATTAATAAGCACAAATCTACATAGGAGGGGAAAAGATTGTTTTCCCTGTCCCCAGACATTTCCTTGAGGTTAAAACAAGATTGATGATCTAGATTTTGGATGTGGCCATATTCCATGGATAGATTTGGGGTGGAATCTTTGGGTTTTTACCAAAGTAAGAACTAGAATGGAATTTAATTAAATTTTTGACTCCTTTGGCCTTAACATTGTTTTAAAATTTCCTCAGTGATAGATGGATCTTCCTTGCATATTTTTTCTTTGATCCTCTCAGTAGTTAGCCTAAAGGGGGATGAATTTTTTAATTAAAAAAATGTTTATTTTTAAATTGAATATTAATTTCTTTCTCTTTTTATTTATTTTTAGAGATATTTTGGGTGCTCCGCCCTGTGGATTAGTGTCTCCCCTTGGCCGCGATTCGATTTATGTTTATAAAAAAGTTTTTCAAAAAAAATAGTCGGTTTTCCAAAAGGTATGTTTTGGGCTTTAAAAAATTTAAGAAGCGCGTCGGTTCGTGCGGCCCCATTTATTGTAAAAGGATCTGTTCCCTGATGGTGAGGGGAAAGGTTGTCCTTCTGTCTCCCTGGGTCCTATTGGTTCCGGGGCGGGGTGCTTTTGTTTTCCACACTTTGGATTGCCAAATTTGGTGGTTTCAAATACTGGGGGTTTTGTCACGAATTTTACATTATCCCCTATACTTGAATCTTACCTTTTGGTTAAAAGACGAAAACCGCTGTTGGAACTCATTGGCTTATGATGCTGGTTTACTGCAGCAAAAGGTTTCCTTTTTATCGTAGCAACGGTGACGTGTGTTTTTTCTTTGGGCGCATGCCGTTTCTGAATGCCTTCGCAGCCCCAGTGGTGTTTTGAGAGCGGGCAGCAGGCTGAGGTTGAACATCAACGCCATGGTTTGGGGGAAAACTCGTGTCTTGTAAGTTTTTTTTACTTGGGTTTAATTGTGTTGATCACTACTTTACACGATTTGTAACTGTAACCTTTTCTTTTTCATTTTAGATTTTGTAAAACTGATGAAATTTTGTGTATATGGAGAGAACACTGTATTTTGATTATTGATTATACACATGTTTTGTACTTGTACTTAATTGAATAGTTTTGATGGATCACTTTTTGTAAATTGCGTTCACTATATTACACGTGTGCACTTTGTGTGATTGTTTGAGAAAGGCTCTGTAAGAGCTAAACGTTGCCTGGGAGATATACACAACATTTTTTTTGAATTTGTGCTGTCCTCACTTCATTAAACACTTACAGTAGTGACAGTCTGCGACTAACAACAGGTTTAAAGGGAGAGAGAACCCTGCCCACAAAGGCTTACAATACAAGAAGGGGGAATGAGTCAGAAGGTGATGGGCCAGACTGGTATAGGGTGTAGTGACAGCGGGTTATTCTAGGGTTGTAGGTTATAGAATGTGGGAAATTGATTCTATCGAAAGTGGAATTTCAATTGATATTTCAGGAAAACCTTCGGTGCGGCAACGAAGTCGAACTTTGGTACTTGGGGTGAAATTGAATGTTTTTTTTTGATTGATAAAATGGTGCGAGCACATGGCGTTACATGGGGCAAAGAATCTGGAGGAAGAAAGCATTAGCCTGCATGACGTTTGCAGAGATGGGAAGCAAATCAAGAACGGCGGATTCTGTTGACGTCACCGCACTAGTATAAGTCGGTCGCGACGGCTGTGGCAGCTTCACACTCCTCTCACTGGCATGATTATGGGAAGGTGCTGCCACGGCATGCTTCTGATAAGCTGATACATAAATGAATACTATTTTTATACAGTGATTTTGGGTGTTCTCAGATCTTTTCTCAGCAGAAGGTCTTTCTCTGAACAGTTTTCTATTTCTGATTTTGATGGGTATTGGATCTGAAGCCAGTGGTGTTCCAGTGCAGCTGCATAGAATTTATGCAATCTGCTCACAGCACACTTAATTATTCAAGGGTGATCTAAGCCTGTTTCCTTGTTGTTATACATTTAAAGAGAAAACAGCGTTTTTTACAATACATATACACTTCATTTTATGGTGCTCAATTTTTGGGCAATCACATCGATGGTTTAATTAAGCGTTGTTCTGCTGCTGTGGTGACTAAATGAAAATGTTATTTCACGCCAAAAAATACATTTTTCGTACATAATTCAAAGTGAAGTTAATGTACAAGTTTTCCTATTGTTGTGGTAGCGTAAAAAACGCCTGTAACTCACAAAGCTCGAGTTTTTGTTGTCTCAATTCTGTTTGCGCAATTTCATCAGGGTTAATTAAGCGTTGTTCAGTTGGTCAGGTGACTAAAATAAACCGACTTTTTCACCGCCAAAAAATACATTTTTCTGTATGCAGGTATTCTCAAGGTGAAGGTTAATTACAAATTTTACTCTTGTTGTGTAGCGTTAAAAAACTGCCATTGTAACACGCTACAAGCTTGTAGTTTTTGGGTTGACTCAATTCTTTTTTGGGCGCAATTTACTCACAGGGGTTAATTAAGCGGATTGTTCTGCTGCTGTGGTGACTAAAAGAAACCGCTTTTTCACCGCACAATAAATACATTTTTCCTGTAGCATTAATTCACAAGAAGGTTAATTACATTAGTTTTCTCCTCTTCTTGTTGTAGCGTAAAAAAAACACGCTATTGTATACACGCTACAAAGCTCGTAGTTTGTGGTTGCTCAATTCTTTTGCGCAATTTACATCCAGGGGTTAATTAAGCGTTGTTCTGCTGTTGTGGTGACTAAAATAAACCGTCTTTGTCACCACCAAAAAATACATTTTTCCTGTAGCATAATTCACAAGCGAAGGTTAATTACAAGTTTTACTCTTGTTGTGTAACGTAAAAAAACACGCTATTGTAACACGCTACAAACAATGTAGTTTTTGGTTTTTTTTTTTTTTTTTGGGGCTTTCAAAAATTCTTTTGTGCAATTTACATCCAGGGGGTTAATATTTATAGCGGTTGTTCGCTGTGTTTGTGTGACTAAAAGGAAACACGGTTTTATTTCTCACGCCAAAAAATACATTTTTCTGTAGCATAATTCACAAGCGAAGGTTAATTACAAGTTTTACTCTTGTTGTGTAGCGTAAAAAACACGCTATTGTAACACGCTACAAAGCTCGTAGTTTTTGGTTGCTCAATTCTTTTGCGCAATTTACATCCAAGGATTAACTAAGTATTTTTCTGCAGTTGTACTCAGTAAAAGAAATTTGTTTTTCACCGCCACAGAAAAATTCTGTAGCATAATTCATATCGAAGGTTAATTAAGCCTGTTTGTGCTTTTATATTCAGTAAAATACAAGAGTTTTTTAAATGGCACATACAAGTCAATTTTTCCTGCCCATTTGTGGAGCGCAATTTATATCCAAGGGTTAACCAAGCTTCTTAGTGGGTTCATTTGGAGTCAAATTCAGGGTGTGTATTTATCATATACAGATATCTTCATCAAACAGTGTCTGTACATTTTAGAACAAACAGTATGTCAGACAGAGAGTTGGCAGGCTCTTCACCTGCGAGTGGCAGAGGCACAAACATTCCTGGAGCAGGCCCAGGTCGCAGCACAGTAAGGGGACGTCGCAGCAGGGGTCACTCGGTGAGGCCACAACTGCCGCTGTCATCTAGCGGCCGTGTGCTGACTAGCAACCCAATGGTTCTTGATTGGTTGACTAGGTCATCCACTTCCTCCCAGATGACATCTGACAACCCCAGCCAAGAGTCGGTGGGAACGTCAGACACAACCCGTAGTTAGCATGGCCCGGGAGCGGGTCAGCAGCCCTCACCTGTCCTCAACCCGCCTCTGTCCCATCCGGTTCCCTCAGCCAGAGATCTACTATGTGGTCTGGGCTCAGCGCCACTATATAGCGAGGATGAACAATTTGAGGAGGGCAGTCAGCAGCTACTTGGCAGCGAAGAAATGGGGCCAATATCCCCTGCTTCTTGCAGTAGGCGGCAAAGTATAGATGTTGAGAGTGGCATGGGAGGTCATGTTGTGAGGGGTCAGCCTCTGCATACCAAGACCGGTGATGACTGTGGAAACAACTCAAACTCTCATTGTTGCTCTTATTCATTCTTGTCTCGACTACTGTAACTCCCTACTTGTTGGTCTTCCTCTCTGTAAACTCTCCCCTCTCCAATCTGTCCTGAATGCAGCAGCCAGGCTTGTCTTTCTTTCCAGCCGCTATACTGATGCCTCTACCCTGTGTCAGTCTCTGCACTGGCTGCCTATTCAGTACAGAATACAACATAAACTCATCACTCTCACACATAAGGCTCTCCACAGTGCTGCACCCCTATACATCTCCTCCCTTATCTCTGTCTACCACCCTACCCGCTCTCTCCGCTCTGCTACTGATCTAAGACTACACACCTCACTCATCCGAACCTCCCATGCCCGTCTCCAAGATTTTGCACGTATTGCACCAGTTCTCTGGAACATGTTACCCCATGTGATCAGGCACACTCACAACCCTCACAGTTTTAAGTGCGCTCTGAAAACTCATCTTCTTAGACAAGCCTATCAAGATCCCTAATTGTCAACCCCCAAAATTCTGTCACACATTCGTCACTTCCTGCACTTTGGCACCCACAGGCACTTATCTGTATATAGATGTATGGTTGGGATGGCAGGTTCATCCACATTTTATGTATACTACCCCATATTTATGTAACATGGCCGGACCATTGTAAACCAAGCACTTGTCACCCTTTGTTTCACCCATACACCCTAATAGATTGTAAGCTCTTGCGAGCAGGGCCCTCACACCTCGTGTCTCATTTGTCAGTAGCTTTTTTATAATGTAATGTCTGGTTTGTCTGTGCTTATTCCCTCTATATTGTAAAGTGCTGCGGAATATGTTGGCGCTATATAAATAAAGATTATTATTATTATTATTATGAGGACAGCAGTGACGATGAAACACAAATAGATGATGATGTAGCTGACCGCACTTGGGAGCCGGGATAAAAAACCCGCTTCGCAGGTCCAAGAAAGTAGCGGCACAGGGGCTCAGCAAGGCAGCGGTGGTAGTAGTCACTCAGTGCGGAGCGTTGGCGGTAAAATCCGATACTCAGCGGTGTGGCAGTTATTTGCTAAGACACCGGAGGAGCCGAATATGGGTATATGTAGAATCTGTAGGCAGAAAGTGAAGCGTGGCCAGGGAGCTAACGTTGGCACCACGGCCCTGCATCAACACATGCAGCGTCACCATCCTGTGGCCTGGGAGAAACGTGGCTCAGATGTGGTGGTCCATCCTGCCGCCGCCGCAGCAACAGCAGCAGCAGCGCCCAGTGGCACGCATGCCATTGCAGCCAGTCAAGGCTCCACCACCTCTGCAGAAGGGAGCTGTTTCTCTTTGACATCATCTCCCGGTCCAGATGCTCCTGCTCCTCGCTACTCATGGTGCCAGCAGTCGTTCAGAGAGGCGATTGCAAAGAGACAACAGTATGCGTCCAACCATCCTAAGGTGCAGCAGCTGACCGTGCTCCTGTCCAAGTTGTTGGTGCTGCAGTCCCTCCCTTTCCAAATGGGGGACTCTGCACCGTTCAGAGAACTAATGGCTTGTGCCGAGCCGAGATGGAGAGTTCCAAGCCGTAATTTCTTTTCCAAAAAGGCAGTACCAGCAATTCATAAAGATGTAGAACAGAAGGTGGG
Source organism: Phyllomedusa bahiana (assembly GCA_025379985.1). Lineage (NCBI taxonomy): Eukaryota > Metazoa > Chordata > Amphibia > Anura > Hylidae > Phyllomedusa > Phyllomedusa bahiana. The sequence goes on along the minus strand of JAODAL010008765.1, from coordinate 109,605 downwards.
CCAGTCCTTGAGCTTATCGGTTTGTTCCAAGGTGCACGGCAGCGTGGACGTCTGGAGCTGTAACTACGGTCAGGGCCAGTACATGTCCTTTACGGCCCACTGGGTGAATGTGCTCCCTGCCTAGGCACACCAACAACTTGGACAGGAGACGCCGCTTTCTCCTCCACGTTTTCAAACTGCGGCTCCTGCGCTAATGTCCGCCTCCTCCTCCTCCACCACCACCACCATCTCAGCCTCCACAACTACTGCTCCATCATACCACATGTGTAGGGCACAGCGGTGTCACGCAGTTCTACACCTGGCTTGCCTTGGTGAACGAAGTCACACAGGGGAGGAACTGCTCCGCGTCATGCAGCAAGAAATCGATGTGTGGCTTTCTCCGCGCCAACTGCAAATCGGAACCATGGTGACGGACAATGGGAGGAACATGTTGTCCGCACTGCACCGAGGAGGGATGGTCCATGCGCCCTGCATGGCGCACATGTTCAATCTGGTTGTCAAAAGGTTCCTGAAGTCTTCCACCGATCTTCAAAAGATTCTGAAAATGGCCAGGAAACTGTGCATGCACTTCATCCATTCCTACAAAGCAGGAAAACTCCTCGAGTTGCAGCGGCAGAATGGTCTCCCCCAACACACTCTGATATGCGATGTTTCCACCCGTTGGAATTCCAGCCTGCACATGTTGGACCGACTGTATGAACAAAGAAAGGCCATTAATGATTTTTTGATGATCCAGGCAGACAGGAGTACTCCCCTGTGTAACTTTGATGTCAGCCAGTGGCAGCTCATGCGTGACACCTGCCATTTATTGAGGCCATTCGAGGAGGCCACGTTATTTGTCAGTCGCCAGGACTACGGGATGAATAACGTCATTCCACTGCTTCATGTCCTGGAACAGATGCTGAAAAATCTGTCTGGGCAGGGGACTGGAGACGTGGCAACTACATCTCGCGGCCACATGAGTCCGGTGGGGACTGAAATGGAGGAGGAGGAGGACATTGGAGCAGAAGCATTGTCTGGTGAAATGAGTGGATTTTCTACCCAGGTGACAAGAGAGGAGGAGCAGGAGTAGCTGGAGGAGGTAGATGGATATGAGGAAGACGAGGCAGATGACCCGCAAGCACCGTGGCAGTATACAGTGGAGATGGAGGCAGGGAGCCCCTCGGAGTCACTTGTGCAGATGGCCCGCAGCATGCTGATTTGCCTGGCTAGTGACAGCCGAATAGTCAGCATCCGGCAGAGGGATGACTTCTGGCTCTCCACCCTATTGGACCCTCGCTACCGGTCCAAAATGGGAGCCTTTTTCCCAGCTACTGAGAGGGAGGACAAACTCAAATACTATAGGGAAATACTCCGTAGTCAGTTGGCCGCTGCCTATGTGCGGCATCGTCCCTTCTCTGACAGGTCTGACCGGGTGGTTCTTCAGCGCTCACATACTACTGCCGCGGCTGCTGGGGGAAGGTGGGGGGGGGGGGGGTAGGAGCAGTACCAGCTCCATCAGCAGCAACCTAAGTCTGGAGTCACTGATGAGCAGCTTCCTTCTCCACCTAGTGAGGAGGGCAGTCGCCAGCAGCAGCAGCAGGACCTAGAGCAGTCCATGAACCAACAGGTGGTGGCCTACTTAGACAGCACTCTGCCAGTTAGAAGATCCGCTGGACTACTGGGCAGCCAAACTGGATGTGTGGCCACACCTTGCCGAGTTTGCATTGGAGAGCTGTCCTGCCCGGCCCAGTAGTGTGGCATCAGAGCGGGGTGTTCAGTGCGGCGGGGGCCATCGTTTTACCCCACCAAGGAGAACCCGCTTGTCTACGGGAAATGTGGAACGACTGACCTTTGTCAAGATGAATCAGGCATGGATCGTCCAGGATTTCCACACACCAAGCCTTAGGCGTCAGACTACATCAGCCATGATGCTCACCCAAACTGTGAGAAATGAGTTGGGTTCAAACTACCTGCCTCAGCCACTATTCTGATTGCCGCCACCCGCCTGATGCCACAACATCTGCTGACAGTTTCTCATCTGCCACCAACCATCTTTACCAGGGACTGGTATTGCCACCCACCTCCACACTCTGTCATTGTGCCACTTTATGACCTCATGCTGCTGCTGCTGGTGCCGTGACCTCCACACTGTGTCATTGTGCCACTCTCTGACCTCATGCTGTTGCTCCTGCCGCCGTCACCTCCATTCTCTGTCATTGTGCAACTCTGTGGCCTACTCCAGTTTTTGCCACTTCCAGAATGTCATTGTGCCACTCTCTGACCTCATGCTGCTGCCGCCGTCACCTCCACTCTCTGTCATTGTGCCACTGTGTGGCCTACTACTGTTTTGCCACCTCCAGAATGTCATTGTGCCACTGTGTGGCCTCATGCTGCTGCTGCCGTGACCTCCACTCTCTGTCATTGTGCCACTCTGTGGCCTACTACTGTTTTGCCACCTCCAAAATGTCATTGTGCCACTGTCTGACCTCATGCTGCTGCTGCCGTGCCCTCCACACTGTGTCATTGTGCCACTCTCTAACCTCATGCTGCGGCTGCTGCTGTGACCTCCACTCTCTGTCATTGTGCCACTCTGTGGCCTACTACTGTTTTGCCACCTCCAGAATGTCATTGTGTCACTCTCTGACCTCATGCTGCTGCTGCCGTCACCTCCACTCTCTGTCATTGTGCCACTCTGTGGCCTGCTACTGTTTTGCTACCTCCAGAATGTCATTGTGCCAATGTCTGACCTCATGCTGCTGCCGCCGTCACCTCCACTCTCTGTCATTGTGCCACTCTGTGGCCTACTCCAGTTTTTGCCACCTCCAGAATGTCATTGTGCCACCGTCACCTCCACTCTCTGTCATTGTGCCACTCTGTGGCCTACTACTGTTTTGCCACCTCCAGAATGTCATTGTGCCACTGTCTGATCTCATGCTGCTGCCACCGTCACCTCCACTCTCTGTCATTGTGCCACTCTGTGGCCTACTACTGTTTTGCCACCTCCAGAATGTCATTGTGCCACTGTCTGACCTCATGCTGCTGAGGCTGCCGTTACCTCCACACTGTCATGTGCCACTGTTGATCTCATGCTGCTGCCACCGTCACTCTCCCCTCTCTGTCATTGTGCAACTCTGTGGCCTACTCTGTTTTTGCCACTCCAGAAGTCATTGTGCCACTGTCTGACCTCATGCTTCTGTGGCTTGTGCCGTTCTACCCACACTCTGTCACTGATGTTGCCACCTGAGGCTCTCAGCTTGTTTGTTTTAAGCTTTCGCTGGCATGGCTTTATCAGCTACATTCCCGGCCTTTATTTTCAGTTTTTGGTCCAGTTTTGCCCTGTAGTGCCCAGGAGAATTTTATAGTGAAGTGATTCTTACGAGCGGCGGCTGTCATATGCATGTCATACTAAAACACAAATTGTATGAAGACCAAACCCAAGCTCCCTACTGCATATTTACAATGGCACAACGTTCTACAGCACCCTGCAGGCTCTGTGCGCTGGAAATCGCTGGTTTTAACATGTGTTCGTCCAAGTAATTTGGACCGATGTTATTTTTGTCGGGAAATTCGGCGAAGTGACCGAACCGAATTTTTGAGAAATTCGCCCATCTCTAGTTGTAGGCTATCCTGAAGAAGTGGGTTTTCTGGTTGCGTTCGAAGCTGGTGAAAGGTGGGGAGAGTCTGATGTGTTGGGGCAGCGGAGTTCCGAGTATGGGGAGGCACGGGAGAAATCTTGGAGACGGTTGTGTGAGGAGGTGACAAGAGGAGAGCAGAGAAGAAGGTCCTGTGAGGAGCGGAGGTTGCGTGAGGGGAGGTATCTGGAGATTAGAGCAGAGATGTATGGAGGGGAAAGGTTATGGAGAGCTTTGTAGGTCATGGTTAGCAACTTGAAATTAATGCGCTGGGCAATGGGTAGCCAGTGAAGGGATCGGCAGAGGGGAGCGGCAGAGGAGCAGCGAGGAGAGAGGTGGATATGACGGGCAGCAGAGTTAAGGATGGATTGAAGGGGAGCAAGAGTGTTAGATGGGAGGCCACAGAGAAGGATGTTGCAGTAGTCGAGGCGGGAGATGACAAGGGCGTGGACAAGCATTTTTGTGGTGACAGGGTTAAGGAATGAGCGGATGCGAGAGATGTTTTTCAGGTGGAAGCAGCAGGTGAAGGTAAGGGTTTGTATGTGGGGTTTGAAGGACAAAGCGGAGTCAAGTGTTATCCCAAGGCAGCGGACTTGTGGGACCGGTGAGAGTGTAGAGCCATTGACTATGATAGAGAGATCAGGAGTGGGATGGAGTGGACGGTGGGAAGATAATGAATTCGGTTTTCTCTACATTAAGTTTTAGGAGACTGGAGGAGAAGTAGGAGGATATGGATGACAGGCAGTCTGGGATCCGGGAGAAAAGAGAGGTGATGTCTGGGCCGGAGATGTACAGTTGGGTGTCATCAGCATACAGGTGGTACTGAAAGCCATGTGATGCTATGAGCTGAATGTCTCGCCTCCCCTGGTAGCGGATTCCGATGACATCTTTGAAGTGAAGGACATCCTGGCCATGAAGTCCATCAGGGGTAAACGTTTTTTCCTGATCGAATGGAAAGGTTTCGGACCCGAGGAGAGATCCTGGGAACCCAAGTCTAATATTCTTGATGACCTCGTCCGCAGGTTCATTCAGGCTAAAAGGAGGGAGGCCCTAAGGGGGGCTACTGTTAGGGTGGTGCCACGGTCCGGCCCGTGGGCCACGGGCGCACCTGTGTTCGCCTCCCTGGATCCCTGCCAGGGACGGGTAGCGCCACTGGCCACAGGACCATCCGTGGGCGCACACGTGGCACCTACTCACCTGACCACGTTCCTGTTCCGTCGGCTCCCCCTGCCAGCCGCGGCGTGAATGCGCGCTCATGTCGATTTAAAGGGCCAGCGCGCCGGTGATTGGATAACCGCCGGACGCTGACCCTATATATTGGGCTCCGCCCTGTCACTCCTCGCTGGATCTGTGTTGCCTCCATGCCCTAGAGAAAGCGTTATCTTTGTTCTTGTCTCTGCCATGTTCCTGAATACCAGGACCTACTTAGACTCCGCTCCCTGGCGTGGCTTACACCATCGCTTACGGCGGTCCAGAGGGTCCATGATCCCGGCCGATACAAGTACAATTACATCCAAGGACTCACATAAGACATCCTCTCTGATGAGTCTTTATTTCTATATTTTCTTCTTCCTGTGGCCATGACCCGACCCTGCAGAATTTTTCATACAAACATCTTAGAACAGGGGTGTATCTAGAGAAGCCTGAGCCCCATAGCAAACTTTTTGATTGCCACAAATTACCACCACATAGTGACTGATAACACCCCTACACTATTACTGAATAAAGATCAGTATACAAAGACCAATATTACCACTATACAGTGTCACGGGTGTCCCTGCGACCTCCATGTCGGGTCGCAGGCACACCCGCACTCCGGTGGCGTCTCCTGCTGTGAGCAGCGCCACAACCCGGTCCTCGGGCTGCAGGTATGCTCGCAGCTCTGTTCATTTACCTCACCGCGCTCCTGCTGTACTTCGGGCGTGGGCTGCTGCTGCTGGCCGGATGTGCGCTCGCCCCCTAGTGCGTGCGGTACTGCAGCTCAATTTGATTGGTCTCACCGGGCTCTGACCCTATTTAAGTTTTGCTCCTTCCTTATCACCTTACCAAATCATTAGTGCCCTATGCCTAGAGAGGAAGCGTTCCATTGTTTCTTGTTGCCATTGCTGTGTATCATACCTTTCTGCCTCCGTCCCTCGACCACGAACCTTTGCCGCCTGTCCTGACCTGCTGCCTGTCCCTGACTACGAGCCTGCCTCACGATTCTGTACCACGCCACACCTCGGCAGCCCCCCCAAGCAATTCATGTCAGAGGTAGAGACCCAGTAGCAATCCGCCACAGCAAGTCCATCCCGCTTTGCGGCGGGCTCTGGTGAAAACCAGACCTACTTAGATTCCGCTCCCTGGCGTGGCTACTACCATCACTTGTGGTACTCCAGAGGATCCACTACCACTGACCATTACAGTTCGATTCGGCCATGGATCCCGCCAAGGTGCCTCTACCGAGTGTCTCTGACCTCACCACCATCGTGGCCCAACAGTCGAAACAGATCGCGCAGCAAGCGCAACAACTCAATCAACTGTCTTCGATGATGCAGCAGCTCCTTGCCACTCAGCAGCAGCAGACGGCTGCTGTGGCTCCACCCGTGGCAGCCGCCCCGGGGATCTCCGCTGTCCCTAAACTCCGGTTGTCCATGCCGACGAAGTTTGACGGGGATCCTAAGGCCTGCAGGGGCTTCATCACCCAGTGCTCCCTCCACATGGAGCTTATGGCTGGTCAGTTCCCGTCTGAAAAGTCCAAGGTGGCCTTCGTGGTCAGTCTCCTCTTCGGAAAAGCCCTGGCCTGAGCGACTCCACTCTGTGACCGAGGCGATTCGGCGACAGCTGATTTGGCGACATTCCTACAGGAGTTCCGCAGCATCTTTAAAGAACCTGCCTGAGCTTCGTCTGCCGAGACCACCTTGTTGAATTTACAGCAAGGGAACTCCTCCGTAGGAGACTACGCCGTGCAATTCCGCACACTAGCTTCGGAGTTGGCTTGGAAAGAGCAGCGTTGTGCGCCACATTCAAGAAATGCCTCTCCAGCCAGATTAAGGATGCCCTCTCCACCAGGGACCCTCCGTCTTCGTTAAATGAGCTCATCCATCTGGCAACCTGGATTGATATCCGTTTCTCGGAGAGACGGGAGATGCTCCGTCAAGAGCACGAACCAGTCCGAACACGTCGTCTACCCCGTCTTGCGCCGGTGTTTCTTCGGCCTCCCCTGCCTCCTTCGCAGCCAGCCATGGAAGAGGCCATGCAAGTGGACAGATCCCACCTGACTCCGCAAGAACTTACACGGCGACGTGAGGAGAACTAGTGCCTCTACTGCGGCAGCCCTGAACATTTCCATAGGGGTTGTCTGCTCCGTCCGCAACGTCCGGGAAACGAGCGCACCTAGGCTTCGTGGGAGAGGCATCCCTAGGTGTGAGCAATCCCTCTCCACAGCTCATGCTGCCAGTTCTGGTCACAACTAATGCCGGAATCTCATTTCAAATGCCTGCCTTCCTGGATTCTGGTTTTTCTAGCTATATGCACCTTTTCGTTTATCTCAGGTGGTTACCATATCTGCAGGTCTCCACCTGCTATTTAGTATCCACACTCATAGTAATGCTACTGGTATTCATTCAATACTTTTCAATTTAACAATCTTCTTAAAAACTCTTTTATTAAACACTTTCTTAAAAATCAAACAGTGGTTATTCTTTTCTTTACATAAATTAGCGGTTCACCTGAGATTCCAAACGCTTGCTTTTATTTCCAAGCTTATACGAGACATACCATTCTTCCTTGTTCCATGTAGCGAAGTAACGGAGATGTGTGGAGATAATGACAGCTCAAAGAAACAAGGAAGACTGGTATGTCTCGTATAAGCTTGGAAATATAAGCAAGCGTTTGCAATCTCAGGTGAACCGCTAATTTATGTAAAGAAAAGAATAACCACTGTTTGACTTTTAAGAAAGTGTTTAATAAAAGAGTTTTTAAGAAGATTGCTAAATTGAAAAGTATTGAATGAATACCGGTAACATTCCTGGATTCTGGATCTGATGGGAATTTTATGGATGCTACTTTGGTGGCCAAGTATCGTCTCTCTCTCTCCAACCCTTGGTAATCTCATCCGTTAGTGGAGAGCTACTTAGCGACTCCATCCTCTTTCGGACACAACCGGTGGTCCTACAGTACAAGTAGAAGCTTTGCACAAGGAGAGGATTGCATTCTTCGTGCTACCCCGTTCTTCCTCGACTGTTCTCCTGGGCTTCCATGGCTTCAGCATCACGCCCCTATGCTCGACTGGAAGACGGCTAAAGTTTTGCCTTGGGGTCGAGACTACCAGTCTCGCTGCCTAGTGGCACCTTGCCGGGTGCACCTCATTCCTCCACAACCATCTCCCAAATCTCTATCAGGCCTACCACAACTGTATCAAGACTTTCAGGATGTCTTCTCTGAGAAGCAAGCGGAGACTCTTCCTCCACACCGTCCCTACGATTGCCCTATAGACCTGCTGCCTGGGACTAGTCCGCCCCGGGGTAGAGTCTACCCGCTCTGTACCCGACACTCAGGCTATGTCGGCCTACATGAAGGAAAACCTACAGAAAGGCTTCATCCGTAAATCTACTTCTACGGGCGGGCGCCGGTTTCTTCTTTGTGGAGAAGAAGGATGGGTCCCTGCGACTGGGCATCAACTACTGAGGTCTCAACAAGATCACCATTAAATATCGGTATCCTTTGCCACTGATTACCGAACTCTTTGATCGTCTCCGCGGAGCTAAAGTCTTTTCCAAGTTGGACTTGCAGGGGGCTTATAACCTCGTTCGGATCCGAGAAGGTGACGAGAGCAAGACGGCCTTCAATACTCGTGATGGGCACTTCGAGTATCTGGTGATGCCCTTCAGCTTATGTAACACTCCAGCAGTCTTCCAGGAATTTGTCAATGACATTTTCAGAGATCTCCTGTATGTCTGCGTAGTCGACTACCTGGATGACATTCTGTTTTTTTCACCTAATCTGGAGATCCACCGGTCGCATGTGCGCCAGGTCCTGAAACGTCTGCGTGAGAACCACCTCTATGCCAAACTGGAAAAATGCCAATTCCACCAGACCAGCCTCCCGTTCCTCGGATATATAATCTCGGACAAGGGTCTGCAGATGGACCCCACTAAACTGTCCGCCGTCCTACAGTGGCCTCGACCTGTTGGCCTCTGGGCCATACAATGCTTCTTGGGATTCGCCAACTACTATAGGCAGTTCATCCCACATTTCTCGACGTCGGTGGCACCGATTGTGGCTCTCACCAAGAAGCATGGCAGCCCAAAACTGTGGCCCCCAGCCGCCGAAGAAGCTACAGATACAGAGAACCCATTCTTCTTGGAGGTCGATTCCTCGTCCATGGGGGCTGGAGCGCTTCTCACCCAAAAAGGCCCTAAAGGCAAGACTCGGACCTGAGTGTTCTTCTCCAAAACCTTCTCGCCCGAGGAGAGAAACTACACCATTGGAGACCGAGAGCTTCTGGCCATTAAGCTTGCTTTAGAGGAATGACGCCACCTCCTGGAGGGTGCTCAGCATCCTGTAAACATCTTCACCGATCATAAGAATCTCCTCTACCTCCAAACTGCGCAACGTCTGAACCCATGCCAAGCCAGGCGGTGACTGTTTTTCTCTCGTTTAAATTTTGTTATCCATTTCCGATCGGCGGAAAAGAACCTAAAAGCCGACGCTCTTTCCCGGGCCTCAGATGTTAGTGGAGTAGAAGAGGCCACTCCTCGGCACATTGTACCCCCTGAATGTCTGATATCCGCGGCTCCCATAAACCTCCAACGTTTACCCCCGGGCAAGACGTACGTGCGCCCTGCGCTCCGGAAAAGGGTACTGAACTGGTGTCATTGTTCTCGAATAGCCGGACATCCTGGGGTTCGAAAGTCTCATTCCCTGATTGCCCGCTTTTACTGGTTGCCTGAATTGGCCAAAGACGTGAAAGAATTTGTGGAAGCTTGTACCACTTGCGCTCGTAGTAAATCTCCTCGTCTCAAGCTGCTGCAACCTCTGCCAGTGCCTAACTGTCCGTGGGTTCACATCGCCATGGACTTTATCACCGACTTACCTCCCTCTGTCGGTAATATGGTTATTACCAAAATCACGGACAGATTCTCCAAACTGGCACACTTTGTTCCGCTGCCCGGCCTCCCTTCCGCTCCAAGTCTAGCCAATCTCTTCTTTCAACATATTTTCCGGGCACATGGACTTCCACATCATATCGTCTCGGATGGGGAGTTCAATTTGTCTCAAGATTTTGGCGGGGCCTTTGCACGCAATTACAAGTCAAACTGGACTTTTCCTCTGCATACCACCCACAATCTAATGGCCAAGTGGAGAGGGTGAATAGGGTCTTGGGTACCTATCTCCGTCATTTTGTGTCTGCTTGACACGACGATTGGTCTAGTTTGTTGCCATGGGCTGAATTTTCATATAATTCTCTGGAGTCAGATTCTGCCGGACCATCTCCTTTTTTCGTGGACTTCGGTTGGCACCCTCATCCGCCCCTTCCGCTGCCCTCTGCCTCCTCCGATGTGCCTGCGGTAGGCAGTCTCGTCCGTGACTTATCTGGCATTTGGGACAAGTCACGCCAATCTCTGCTTCAGGCCTCTGCGCACATGAAGGTTCAGGCAGACAAGAAAAGGAGACCCCCTCAGTCCTTTCCCCGGGGAGATAAGGTGTGGTTGTCTGCCTGGTACGTCCGCCTAATAATTCCCAGCTATAAGCTTGGGCCCCAGTTTCTAGGTCCCTTTGAAGTCCTGAGGTGCATCAATCCGGTGGCCTACAAACTCCGGCTCCCTCTTACTATGCGCATCCCAATCTTCTTTCACGTCTCCCTGCTGAAACCGGTCATCCTCAATCAGTTCTCACAGTCTGTGGTTCCCCCGTCTCCCGTAGCTGACTCCACCAATGTTTATACGGTCAAGGAGATCTTGGCCATGAAGACGGTTAGGGGGAGACGATTTTTCTTGGTTGACTAGAGGGGGTTTGGGCCAGAGGAAAGATCGTGGAAGCCGGAGGATAACATCCTGGACCGAGACTTCCTGAAGAGGTTTCTGCAGAATAGAAAGAGGGGGAGTCCTATGTGGGGGATACTGTCACGGGTGTCCCTGCGACCCCCGTGTCGGGTCGCAGGCACACCCACAATCCGGCGGCGTCTCCCGCTGTGAGCAGCGCCGCGACCCGGTCCTCGGGCTGCGGGTGTGCTCGCAGCTTTGTTCGCTTACCTCACCATGCTCCTGCTGTACTTCGGGCGTGCGCTCCTGCTGCTGGCCAGACGCGCACGGTACTGCAGCTCAATTTAAAGGGACAGCGCGCCGGTGATTCGTCTCACCGGGCGCTGACCCTATTTAAGTCCTGCTCCTTCCTTATCACCTTGCCGAATCATTAGTGCCCTGTGCCTAGAGAGGAAGTGTTCCATTGTGTCTTGTTGCCGTTACCGTGTATCGTACCTTTCTGCCTCCGTCCATCGACCACGAACCTTTGCCACCTGTCCTGACCTGCCGCCTGTCCCCAACTATGAACCATTGCCGCCTGTCCTGACCTGCCGTCTGTCCCCGACTATGAGCCTGCCTCACGATTCTGTACCATGCCACACCTCGGCAGCCACCGCAAGCAAGTCACGTCAGGGGTAGCGACCTGGTAGCAATCCGCCGCAGCAAGTCCATCCCGATTTGCGGTGCGCTCTGGTGAAAACCGGACCTTCTTAGATTCCGCTCCCTGGCGTGGCTACTACCATCGCTTGCGGTGGTCCAGAGGATCCACTACCACTGACCGTTACATACAATGCCCATATAGTGCTATATACCAGTGTACACAGGCTTTGCAGATAGAGAAGTATTTATACTACCGTTACATATTGTGACTCACAGGTGACATTTCTCTGATGAGTCATTGACTTTCCCTTTTGTTCTTCATCCAGTCCCGACCTTAATGATGACTTCTCCTGGCCGCCATTCGTCCCTGCAGATTTGGAGACAAATATCTTAGAATCCTCACTTTTCCAGCTCCTCCCTCACTGTCCCCCACCTCTGTACAAACTTCCCAGGGGTGGGAGAGTGGGTACAGGCCATAGCTTAGAGTCATAGTCTCCTCGATGGGAGGAACAGAGAATTCACCCCCTGGAGATTGTATTACAGCTATGACCTCTACTCCTCTGAATCAAATTGCCTGGTAGGTAGACCCTCATAAGATAGGTTGGTAGGCCCTATGTAGGTAGATTGGTAGGCTCCAGGTAGGTAGGTATCCAGAAGTTAGACCTCAGGTAGGTCGATGGGTCCCAGTTAGGTAGGAAGGCTACAGGTATGTAGGTAGATTGGACCTACACATTCCAATATTGGTAGCACACTATCAACTGCTATCAACTAAAGAAACTATCAAAAGGGACATTTGGGAAAAAGCATTTCTGCTACCTAGGGTACATGAAAAAATTTTGAGGTTCTTAGTTCACATTTTTGATCAAAACTGCTTAAGCCCACCTTTGAAGCGTCAACGGGACCTAGTTAGGCAGTAGTTAGGCCCCAGTTAAGTAGGCAACCCACAATTAGATAGGAAGGATGTGGGTAGGCCCCAGGTAGGAAGCTAGGCAGAAGCTGGGCCACAGGTAAGCTGTAGCTGGTCCCCAGGTAGCTAGGTAGGTAGGCCATAGGTGGAGCGCACATAGGTAGGTAGATAGGCTACAGATGAAGCCCACATAGGTATGGTGATAGATAGGCTATAGGTAAGGCCAACATAGGAAGATAGACTATAGGTGAGGCCCACATAGGTATGTAGGTTGTTAGATATAGTTAGTTAGGGGCCCCCACATAGGCAGGCAGGCTTTAGGTAAGTTATAGACGGCCTCATAAAGATAGGCAGGCTTAAGGTTGGTTATGAGGGCTCCATATAGGTACGCAGGCATAGCGGTAGGTTCTAGGTGGCCCCATGTAGGTAGGCAGGCTTAGGGTAGTGTCCATTAGTATTATAGAAAATTTTTAAAACATTTACTCACTTGTCTTCACGATCTCCCAACGTGACGAGGGCCCAGCCAGCTCTTGAGCCTTGTGCAATGATATGATGTCATCATGCTGCCCACGTCATCAGTAGGGGCAGATGTCTGGTGGTCTTAAGGCCTAAGGTCTTAGGACTAACAGGCGGATTAGCAGACAGAGCGTCAACGGCGCTCCTCTCTATTAGGGCCAGGCAATCCTGTCTCTGAAAGCTCGGGCCGGAGGGCCCAGACGTTCTGAGGCAGGGGGAACTGGGCCCCTGGGGCAGCCAGGCCCAGTAGCAGTTGCTACAGCTGCTCCCCTGGTAGTTCTGCCCCTCTCTTAGGTGCATCACCTTTTCCACATCTCCCTACTAATTCCCACCTCTGTACAAACTCTCCAGCCATAGTTTCACAAAGTCATTCTGCCTCCAAACTGTGACTGTGCCTCCAGATGATTATAGAGCCCCATATGTGCCACCAGTAGGTAAATAGGAAGACCCAACCAATATGGTAGGCAGGTACATACCTCATATGTGAGGTAGCAGCCCACATTAGGCAGGGGAATAGTTAGATACACCTTTTTGGTTGGTTAGACCCTTAAAATTAGACAGATAGTTAGGCAGACTCTTCCTTTTAAGTTGGCAACATCCCTATTAGGTAGATAGGTTTGTAAGTCCTCATTAGATAGGTAGATAGTCAGGTAACTACATCCACCATTTGATAGGTAGCCCCCTTCCCATTAGTTAAATAAGTAGGCCCCCATTATGTAGGTCAGTCCTTTTTGAGGTAGGCCTCTATTAGGCAGCTAGGTAGGTAGGGCCCCTCAGTAGATATGTAGGTATATAGGTTCCCTCAGTATCTAGGTAAGTATATATAACCACAAGTAGGTATGAAGGTTCATATCAGAAAGTGGGAAGGTATAGAGTTCCCCATTAGACAGATACATAGGCCAGTAGGTAGGTACTGACCACATTAAAAATAAAAACTAGTAATCACCTCTCCCCATTTCTCTGCTGAATACCTTTGTTTGCTGATTGTAGTGGCACAGGTGGAGTGATGGAATCACTTCATCACTCCACTTGCACCATGAAACACTAAAGTAGTCAGCCATAGATTTCAATTGTATGCGAGTTGCTAGGATGCACATACAATTAAGATAATCGTCTAGGTAGAAAGAAAAGGTTGTAGGCAGCACGTATTGTACTCATACTCTTCATGACTCTTCTGTCCTCCTCCAGACTCCTCTGACCCCCTCTAGTCTCCACTTTCCCCCTCTAGACTCCTCTGTCCCCCTCTAGTCTCATCTGTCCCCCTCTAGTCTTCTATGTCCTGCTTCAGTCTTCACTGTCCCCTCCAGACTCCTCTTTCCCCTCCTGACATCCTTTTGCCCTATAGATCCTCTGCCCCCTACATACGCCTCTGCCCCCACTCCAGACTTTACTGTCTCCCTCCAGACTGCTCTGCCCCCTCTAGACCTCATTTCCTCCTATACACTCATATGTGCCCCTCAATTCTCCTCTGTCCCCTTCCAGTCTCCACTGTACCCTACCAACTCCTTTGTCAACTCCAGGCTTCTTTCTCTCTCTAGAATCCGCTGTTCTCCCTGCAGATGCATCTTCTCCCTCTTCAGACTCTACTGACCCCTCCACTCTTCTCCAGACCCCTCTATCTCCTCTAGACCCATCTGTCCCCTTCCAGACTCCTCTACCCCGTCCAGTTTCCATTGCCCCCTCCAGACTCTTCTTTCCTCCTTCAGACTCCTCTTTTTTCTCCAGTATCTTCTGTCCCCTCAAAACCCCTGTGTCCCATCCAGGGGCGTAACTACCGGAGTAGCAGACATAGCAGCAAACCCGGGGCCCGGTCCCCCTAAGGGCCCTGGGGCAGCTGCTACCACGTCTGCTACCCCGGTAATGCTGCTTCTGTGCCCGCCGGCATTACTAATGCAGCTAACATTTATAAAGGTTATATATAGGCTGGAAAAGTGGAAATAAGAGAAAAGTCATTGGGATAGCATGTCAGTGAATAGAAACTATGGTAATGATCTTGCTTGTAGGACTACAGGTCCCAGCAAGACCTGTGGTGTGCTGGCTCTTGCTGTACATAAAATAAAGGGTGAGAGCAGCAAGGTGCATTTTAGGCTAGAGAAGGGTGAAAAACCCTTTCATACATATCTCCCTTTGGGCGACATGCATGAAATTTGGCATTAACACGCAAAATTTCATGTGCATAATAACGCCATAAAATCCTCCTGATTTAAGGACCCACAATACAGCTCTACAGCGGGTCATAAATCAGGCGCAAGGGCGACATTTGTGGATCAGGTAAACCACTTTGAAAGTGCTCTACCTGTTCCATCTGTAATGCACCTAGAAATGCCATAGGGAAGCTATAAATATGTAGCTTCGCTATGGTTTTATCGCACCCCGCCTGCTGTACGCCCACCCTCTCCCCCGAGATCGAGCGCATTACAAAGTGACACAGATGCATCCGATAGTGGCGTGCAGACGATTTAAAAATGTATAAATAGGGCTGCGCCTGATCTCGGGCAGAAAAAAACATCAGATATCTGGAGCAGCCCCGTTCATACATGCACTATTAAAAATGACAACTCGTCCCGTTAAAAATAAGCCCTCACACAGCTCAGGGGGGGAAATAAAATGGTTTTGGTTCTTGGAAGATGAGAATAAAAAAAAGTGAAACCACCATGAATGTTGGGGAGAATAAGAGGTTAAATCATGGGTGTAAAGCGCTGAATGTTGTCTTGTCCGTGCTACAAGTGTCCTTCTCCCCCTGGCAGCGGGTGTGAGCTGTAATGTGTATGGAGGGGGAGCAGCGGCTGCTCCAGCCTGACATTGTCCTGTACATGGATGTGACCGGTCAGGAAGAGGTTAATAGTTCTAATAAATTTGGCGTCACTGGAATCACACTGACCCGGAGAATAAGGAGAACGTCATCTCTACCAAGAGGGGAATTCCAGGAAAAGAAAGCCAAGAAAATCCCTTCACCGTCATCGTCTCATATTGTTCGTCCACAGAAGATTCTTGTTGGGTTTCCTGGGACTGTTATAAAATCCATCTCATCCCACAGAACATAATCCAATGCGTGGTGAGGCTGACAGAAGAGAACTTATGGCTCCTGGAAGGTGGGAGAAGAATGAGGACATTGTCTGGACCT
This sequence comes from Phyllomedusa bahiana, assembly GCA_025379985.1. Lineage (NCBI taxonomy): Eukaryota > Metazoa > Chordata > Amphibia > Anura > Hylidae > Phyllomedusa > Phyllomedusa bahiana. The sequence goes on along the minus strand of JAODAL010008765.1, from coordinate 93,840 downwards.
AGAGGAGACTCTGAGAACGTGGAGGTGACACCAGCTGATATCTCCAGCTCCAGATGCCTGTGAGTGGTGGCCGGAAGAACAAGGAGCTGCCCACATGTCAGCACCGCGAGATATGTGACTTTTCTCCCAAAGGGAGACATGTGAGAAAGGGTTTTTCACCCTTTTCTGGCATAAAATGTGCTTTGCTGCTCTCACCCTTTATTCTACATACAGCAAGAGCCAGCACAGCACAGGTCTTGCTGGAACATGTGGTCCACCAAGCAGGATCAGTACCATAGTTTCTATTCACTGACATGCTATGCCATTGACTTTTCTTATTTCCAGCCTATCTATAACCTTTATACCTTTATACGTATTACTAATGCGCCCACACAGGCGAGGTTCCTCGATTTTTAGACTCCTTTTATGAACACACAAAAACCACTTTCATATATTCAGGTGCATTAAACACTGAAAACAAGACTCGACAATTCACTTCCACGCGCCTTCCTTCTTACATGTTTCCCTAAGTTTCTATGCGAGGTAGACCAGACGCCAGATTTTTGAAAGGATCGTACTTTCAGGCGCAGTTTACAGTGATTTAATGTGCCCAAAAACTGCCGCGGCGCTGCTAATATTCGGACATGTGAATCATTACTAGTGTATGCAATGAGCCTTTTAAGGCGCATTACAATGTGCCGTGCCCGACGTATAATACGCCTATTTTTGGTCTATGATAGTTCATTTATATCGAGAATATAACGTTGAGTATTTTTGGCGCAAAATAGACCAAAAAAACTGGCGCTTGCATATTGGGACATGTCTCCTATTGTTATTGAAAAACAGGGATAAAATAACTAAGATGTCATTGGTAAAATCCCTGCTGCAGTCAGGGGTTAATCCCACCCTCGGGCGTCCTCTGTGGGGCCAATTTCCTGTCCGTTATTCTGCATCCAAGCTGTTTTTAGTTCTATTTACAATGTTTGATGATTTAAATAAAAATAAAAATGTCAAATGAGTGCACTTAGAAGGAAAACAGTTTCAGGAATATAAAAAAAAAAAATTTTTAAAGTCAAACCTTATTGATCATTTAAAAGAAAATCTTTGGATTAAGCCTCAGAATATTATGTATAAATCAACGCTTTACTGTTATACAGACACGTTAAGGGCGTTCCCGACCTTTCCTTTGTAAATCAGCTGCTCGGATAAAAGGACACGATACCTAGAGCTAAACTGGAGGGATATATATGTGACCACTAGAGGGCAGCGCTGGGCAGGAAACGGCTTCTCTCTGGAATAGAACGAAAAGTAACAGAAGTCAGTAATCGCTTGATGAAGCCGCAACAAAGTCACTAAATTATGACTGACTGGAAGGAGTGTCCGCAGTCTACAATAGGAAGAGACCTTCAACTGGAGAGTGATCTACCGAAATGTACATGTATTATTTATAGAAACAGCATCATTCAGCAAGAAGGAAGAATCACAGAAATAGAGAAATAAAGACAGAAAAATATAAATGAAAATGCAAATAAGAATAAAAATAAATATAAAAAAATTTACATTTATTATTATTATTATTATTATTATTAACCAAATACATTTAAATGTTAGTCAGAAAAAATAAAAATAAGAATAAAAATTTAATCAAAAGTAAAATTAAAAACAGAAAAATAATCAACCATCGTTTACTTAATACATATTGGTTAGACAGAACAGTTTATAATTTCCCGACATCATAAATTCATATACCTGAGTTATCCGATACTGATGTAACCGCTGCTGAATGTCGCTCTATGGCGCTTCGAGAGATATTACAGGAGAAATCCCTCTCAGTAAGAGCTGCAGGATTCCTCCCTGTGAGATGGGATTATGTGCAGAACATGAATAGACAGTGATAGACGGATACTGGTTCCTATCACTCAGTGGTTCCTGTTCTATCAGTGCTGGGACCTCATTGAGGACATGGGGACTGGACTGTGCAGCTTATAAATCCAGTCCATTCCTCGGTTACAGCTTTGGCGGGATTTGCTGTCCGGGCTGCTCTATGGTCGATAGAGGAAGCTGTGATAGAGAAGGAGTCTCTGTTCTGTGTCTCCGCACAGGGCCGCATACACTATGGAGCTGTTTGGCCGATATCCATACGATCACCATTCATCCGATCCCCGGACTGTTTCCTGCTCTTATCCTCAAGTAGATGAAGAACATTTGTGATGTGATAATCGATGGAGTCCTTTACAGGTCAGTTCTACTGATGATGAAACCAGAGGCCAGTGTCAGCCGCAGCTCTGGGCGCAGATCCTCCTGCAGCAGAACCTTTCTATAGGAGGCCTCCTCCTCCCGGGCCCTGAGGACATTGCTCCCCTCTGTGCTCTGTGGTCCTCGCTGCAGTCAGGATGGAGAGAACAGGAATGACTTCTCCTTGGAGACAACTGCGCTCATCATGTCCCGGCCATAAAGGGCCAGTAACCGGCGCTGCTTCCCTTCAGGGGGATAAACCTCCGGCCGCTCCTCTAATCTGCCGCAGTCTCTACATCCTGGAGGGCAGTGACCGGGAGAAGTCTGCTCGGTGTCCGCAGAGGAGAGATGACAGGAGCGGGAGGCGGCAGTGAGCGGAGCCGCCGCCTGTGTTACCATTCCCGGCTCTCAGCAGCTCCGCCCCCGCACGCTCCGATCAGCTTCCTGTACATCAGAGATTGTGGTAAAGATCCCCGCGATGGTGACAAGAGCCGGGAATAGAAGGAGCGAGCTCCCGCAGCAGTGCGACCTCCCCGGTTACACAGTGATGTGCAGATCGGGAGGACTATGGCGGAGATCCCGGGGCCTCCTCTCGGCTCCTTCTCAGCGGCTCCGCCAGTGACGGGTATAAGCGGCCAGGGGAGATGTCGGGGAGGCGGCAGTCACGGAGGAAGCGCGCTCAGCTGCCCGGTCCTCGCCGGTAACGGGCTCTTCTCCCGGGCAGGGAAGCACAGAGGGAGGACGGAGCCAGACGCGGGAACAGCCTCGGTGTCAGCCAATAGGAGCTGAGGACGCAGCAGCCAATCAGCGCGCAGCAGCCGCTGTATATATAGGAGGCGCCGCCGGCCCCGGCCTCAGTCTTCACCTTTTCGGGTCGTTGTTATTAGTTCCTCGTTAGAAGATGTCAGAAGCCGCGCCCGCCGCCGCTCCACCTCCCGCCGAGCCGGCCGCCAAGAAGCAGCCGAAGAAAGCTCCCACCGGGACCGCCAAGAAGAGCAAGAAGCCCTCTGGTCCCAGCGCCTCCGAGCTGATCGTCAAAGCCGTGTCCGCCTGTAAGGAGCGCAGCGGGGTGTCCCTGTCCGCCCTGAAGAAGGCTCTGGCTGCGGGAGGATACGATGTAGAGCGGAACAACAGCCGCCTCAAGCTGGCCATCAAGGCGCTGGTCACTAAGGGGACTCTGCTCCAGCTCAAAGGCAGCGGCGCCTCCGGCTCCTTCAAGCTGAACAAGGAGACCAAGAAACCGGCGGCCAAGAAGCCCGCCGCCGCCAAATCTCCTAAGAAGCCCGCGGGCAAGAGCCCGAAGAAAGCCAAGAAGCCTGCAGCGGCCAAGAAAGCCACCAAGAGCCCGAAGAAGGTCACAAAGAGCCCGGCTAAGAAAGCGGCCAAGCCCAAAACTACTGCCAAGAGCCCGGCTAAGAAGGCGGCCAAGCCCAAAGCTACGGCCAAGAGCCCGGCTAAGAAGGCGGCCAAGCCCAAAGCTACTGCCAAGAGCCCGGCTAAGAAGGCGGCCAAAGCCAAGAAGTAAGCGGCGCCGCCCTACACTCATCCCACAAAGGCTCTTTTCAGAGCCACCACCTTCTCCCGACAGAGCTGTACGATCTCCGCCCGTCCGAGCGGCTACAGGGGCGGCCTTCTCTCTGGGTGCCCGCAGCTGCGCTGTCCCTGCACTTGTCCTATCGCCGGTGCTGGGAACTCCCGGCAGCGCTCCTAAACCTCTGCCCAGCAGGAGGGATGTAGGAGCCGGGACAGGAGCAATGATCGGCCGCGGCTCATACATCTCCGAGTCTGTAGAACAATAGGAGATTGTCTCCGTGTCACCATTACAGCTGCGGGGCCGGAGCTTTATAACCCGCCCAGAATTGGGGATACGGTGTCCGGATGAGGTCTGCGGGGGAATCACTGGGACCTATAGAAGCAGTGCAGCCTGGGGGGAGCGCTCTGCTCCACAGCGCTGCGGACGTGTTAGCGGGGACAGGTTGTAGAAGCTGCGGGCAGACACCCAGTAACCGGGCTGTATATGGGGGCAGCGGGGGCCTGTGACGATGATTGGCTGTGGATATCACGTGTCTCGCGGCTCGTGCGCTCCAGCCAATCACACGTAGGGGTGTGGCTTACAGGAGTCAATGAGGACGAACACAGGAGTATAAATATAGGGCGCCGCACTGCCGCTGTTATTCCGTCTCTGTTCTTCTATAGAGAAAGAGCTATGGCCAGAACCAAGCAGACCGCCCGCAAATCCACCGGAGGGAAAGCTCCCCGCAAGCAGCTGGCAACCAAGGCTGCCAGGAAGAGCGCCCCCGCTACCGGCGGAGTCAAGAAGCCGCACCGCTACCGGCCCGGCACCGTAGCCCTGCGGGAGATCCGCCGCTACCAGAAGTCCACGGAGCTGCTGATCCGCAAGCTGCCCTTCCAGCGGCTGGTACGCGAGATCGCGCAGGACTTTAAGACGGACCTGCGCTTCCAGAGCTCGGCCGTGATGGCGCTGCAGGAGGCCAGCGAGGCTTATCTGGTCGGACTCTTTGAGGATACCAACCTGTGCGCGATCCACGCCAAGAGGGTCACCATCATGCCCAAAGACATCCAGCTGGCGCGCAGGATCCGCGGGGAGAGGGCTTAGATCTGCTCCGGCTTCTACAACACAAAGGCTCTTTTCAGAGCCACCACATCCTCGGGGAAACGAGCTCAATCCTGCGCTCCTAGACGCCGTCTCCAGGGCAGGGGGCGTCCTATGAACCCCCCAGTGCTGAGCTGTGGGCCGGTTAAGTTTATAGTATTAACGGGGGAGTAGTGTGCGGGGCGGGTGTTCCCTTGTTTAGTAGGAGAGGACATCGATGTGTGGAGCGGAGGGAGCTGATCGCTTCTCCCTGATGGAAACAGAAGGTGCGGGTAGACGGAGGTGATAAACCAGCAATACTGCCGGAGTCCTCTCCTTATTCTATAGTATCTTCTCGTCCAGTAATATAGGAGGAATCACAATTTGCCTCCAGTGTGATTAAGGGACAAAGAGGGAATGATGGCGCCGGATTTTTACAAAAATAAGGAACACTTTATACATAGAAACGGGAATACGCGTCTCGCATCAGATCGCGCTTCCTCAGGTTCATACGTTAAAGTGGTAGAAATACACAGAAGAGTCACTGAGCAGATCAGACAATGTATCTACTGCAGCAATAACAATGTCAACACTGGGCTGAGCCGGGGATGGACTTGTTACTGGAGAAGCCGGGATCCTGGAGACTCAGAGGTTTGTGGTCACTGTCACTATAGCTGATTGACAGCTGCGGCTCTACTCGTGCAGACAAGGGGGCGCAGCTTTGTTCTGCCATCGGTCACTTCTAGTTTATAATAGACTCATAGACAAGAGCGGGAAATTCAAAAAAGGCAACACTTCAGCCAATCCGCTCCGGGGGCGGGTCAGTAATGTAAATATACAAATAGGAACCTCCCCTCCCCCCACGAAACCTCATTGTTTTATCCTTATTTATCTGTTTATTCATTTAGCTGCCCAGAGATCAGAGCTCACAATCTATATCCCCCGGGAGCAGCCGCTCACACGGACAGCTGTGCCCCATCTATGAGGTGACAGCCGGACACTAGTCCTGCGGGCAGATCACCGCTCCGCATCTCTCCAGATGTGCGGCCACATTCAGAGGAGAATGAGGGGGAAATGCCACAACATATAAAGGGTTAACAACGAGCAGGGACGTGTCCGGTGCCGCCTGCTGATGCCGGGAAATAATGGACAGATCTCCCCGAGATGTGGAGCCTGAGTTCTGTCTATTACTACTGCCCTCATTGTACCCTCCCCCACGGCACTACTGCCCTCATCCTCCTCACTGCCCCACGACACTACTGCCCTCATCCTCCTCATTGTCCCCACTACACTACTGCCCTCATTGTACCCTCCCCCACGACACTACTGCCCTCATCCTCCTCACTGCCCCACGACACTACTGCCATCATCCTCCTCATTGTACCCTCCCCCCACTACACTACTGCCTCATGTACCCCCCCCCACACTGCCCATTGTACCCTCCCCCACTACACTACTGCCCTCATCCTCCTCACTGCCCCACGACACTACTGCCCTCATCCTCCTCATTGTACCCCCCCCCCCCCACTACACTACTGCCCTCATTGTACCCTCCCCCACGACACTACTGCCCTCATCTTCCTCACTGCCCCACGACACTACTGCCCTCATCCTCTCACTGCCCCCACTACACTACTGCCCTTATCCTCCTCATTGTACCCTCCCCCCACTACACTACTGTCCTCATCCTCTTCGCTTCTGTTCCTACAGTAATAAATGCAAGCCCATAAGAAAGCTGATTATTCAGCTAAGGAGGAGCTGGAGGCGCCAGTTACCTCTGAAAACCTGTATTTGCATCAGAAGAATCAGATACATATTTCAGAGTCTTTCTTTTTAATGCAAATCCCTCCTCTGTGACCTGTATATAAGAGAAAGCTCCTTACAAAGGGGTAATAAGGCTCCGCTTTGCCTCTCACTCGCGGCTTCCTCAGCTCATTTCTCGCTTTCTGAAGCAAATATGGCGGGAACAGACTTTAATAACATTCAGACAATTAGAGGAAAGTTCTTCGGGATTAAATCTCCGGGAGCTCAGGGCTCAGCCAGAGCGAGGTGTCTCCACCAGGGGGCAGGAGAAGACCTCGCATTGTGATGGAACCGGACGGAACACAATGTTGCAGAAATCCTGTCAATCATAGAAGCCTCTGTATTGTGACGTCACTGAGTGGATACAATGTTGCCCTCGTCAGTCATAGAGCTCTCTGCAATGTGAAGGGGCTGAATACAAAGCTGCAAACGGGGGTCACTCAGGGAGGAGGCGGCAAAACTTCCCCCAGAAGACTTTAACCAATGAAGTCCCGGCTTCATTTAACCCTTATGGAACCAAGAGCTGATTTTATATACATTTCTGTGGATTTCAGCCGCTGGAAACTGATTGTGATTTATTTATTTAATCAATAGGACAAATTGTATATTTTGTTGTTTCTCTAGAGCAGTGTTTCTCAACTCCAGTCCTCAAGACCCACCAACAGGTCATGTTTTCAGGATCTCCCACAGAATGCACTGACCATAATGATATCACCTGTGTCAGGGTCTCCAACAGAATGCAAGGACAATAATTACATCACCTGTGCAATACTGAGGAAATCCTGAAAACTTGACCTGTTGGTGGGCCTTGAGGACTGGAGTTGAGAAACACTGCTCTAGAGCGTTAATTTACGTAATGTCCAGACAAACTATGCAGTCACCACAACCTCTAGGATCCTCTATGGAGAATGTAGTATAAGCGCAGAGCAGGCAGGTTGTATACAGGGCGCTGAGGCTCCCACATCGGGGACATCCTGGCTGCGGGCACCGGAGGGATCAGGAGATGGAGCTTGTGATCTCGGCTGCACTGAGCCCGGAGCTTCTCCCGCTCCCTCCACATGAACAGGAGAAGAAGCTGCGGCTGCTGGAGCTCCAGACCCGGACTTCGCAGCGATGGATCTAGGAGGCGGCTGCGGGTTCTCAGCCCTGATGGACGGAGCAGAGAGCTCTGGTGCCGGCGGCTCCTGGTCCTGCTCCTCCTTCCTCGACTGCAGCTGAAATATTCGCCCATCGATGTTTCTTGTATTTCACCAACAATCGTCATATTCATTTTGCACAGCGCTTATTTTGTGGAACTACAAGTCCCAGTAGTTTCAGAAAACATTCATCACTATCTGCACATTCATCAAGGGCACATCTGTTGCATAGCTATACTTCTCTGTAAAGTATAAAATAGATGTAAATATTATACATGTGATTAAGAATATATCGCAGTATTGAGGATTTATATCTGTATATATAGAAGATGATATGTTATTACTGGGATTAAATTACATTGTGAAACTTGTCTACAATCTTCTTTTCGTTTCCTTCTTGTTAATAAAAAAAATATATATTGTAGAGGGTTCGAGAGAGAATCCTATTCTCGGCTTTTTCTTGTAGTTTTTATTGTTAAAGTGAATTATTTCTATTATTTCCTATTGATTACTTTATAATTAATAACATTTATATTTATCTGTGATCTCACATCACTAAAGAAAGCTTCATTCCATGGGTGAAATATTGGCCACTTCCTTTTTTTAAGCTATAAATATTATTATTATTTCCTGCGATCTTTTCTTATTCTATTCACATTATTTTCCCTTATTCTTAATATCTCAATAGTTTTTATTTTATGTTTATACTTTAAAAAAAAAATAAATAAATAAATCTCATAAACAAGATTATGAGAAAGGAAGGAAAACACGGATTCAAAGCCCCATAGCTCTTCTCCTCCAGCTCTGTCCCTCATCATTAGGAGGACACATTGTAAGTGACTGTTTGTCTTGGGTCTAATTAGTGTCAATCTCAATAAATAAGAAAACATTACAAACCCCAATGTTAGTTTTGTGGTCTCATATCTGCCAATCTCAATAACTGCAAAGATACAACGAGAACCACATTCCCTCCTGTATTTCTGGCCTCGCAGGTAAATGACCGACGATCTCAATGTCTTGAACAGTATTTTATTCTCCTATTAATAAACTATATAAATCTTAAAGTTCAACTTAATATATATTCTAGTATAAATTACTGATCTCCTATAAACTTCCTTCCCTCGTTTAACCCCTGAGAGAACAATGTATTCAGATGAATGTTCCAGCTCATCTCCCTCAGTGACTGGAATCTATTGGGATGAAGATTGGAAGTTCGTGGTTCCTTGTAATAGGAACCTGACTGCAGGTTGTGAGCAGAGGACAGAGTCAGCAGCTAATAATCTGCCAGGGCTGGGAGAAAGGAGCCACAGATCCCCGGCATCTGGTTCTGCTCCAGTCTCCGAGCCCCGGACACTGTGAATAGAGCTCTGGACCTGGAACCATTCATCATAATGAAGTGTTGGCAGCGATGAGACCCTTGTGCTTTATCTACAACTGATGCTGGACATTCTCTATGGGAGAAGCCGGGCCCCTGCGGGCGGCTGAAACAATGTCCCCCAACATTTTTTACAACTCTGAAAAATGACATTATAACACTTTTTTATTAAAATAAAAAAATTTTCCTTATATATTTAAAATTTATAGGGTTTGTTATAGAATGTAGGAGAACACATTATTCTCACTCCGCACTTTTGTACAATAATGAGGTTTGTAGAATTTCTGAAACAGCGAAACAAAAGAAAGAGACAAAGCTCCGATCCCCACAGAGGCGGGAAATCCCGGAGCGGCCTGAGAATGAGCGGGAAATTCAAAATAACCGCCGCTTCGGGTTTTAAAGCCAATAATCGGCGGGGCGGGGTCATATAAAAATATTCTTAAGGGAAACCCCCCCCCAGCAATGTTTTCACCATTCCCCTTTCAAAAATAAAGGGGGATTCACCGCTCTTTTCTCACTTCAATTCTGACTTTTCTAAAGAAATGTCGGGACGGGGAAAAGGAGGGAAAGGTCCCCGGTAAGGGGGGGCCCCAAAGCGGCACAAAAGGGGACTGCGGGATAACACCGGGGGATCACCAAGCCTCCCAAATCCGCCTTTCTACTCGCAGGGGAGGCGTCAAGGGGGAACCCCGGCCCTCATCTATGAAAAAATCGGGGGGCCCTAAAGGGTTTTTCCCCCGGAAACCCGTCACCCGGGGACGCCGTCACCTACACCGAGCACGCCAAGGGGAAAACCCTTTCCCCCCCCGCCATGGACGATTACGCGCCAAGCGCCAGGGCCGAAACTCTCTACGTTTCGGATTTTAAATTCTCTCCCGCTTCATCACAAAACCCCAAAAGGCTCTTCCAGACCCCGCCCACACCGTCCGGAGGCTGCTTTTTCCTTGTTAGGGTGATCGCTATTATCCCTGGGTTCAGCTCCTTTCTTTACCAGAAAATTTTCTAAACTTTCCCCGGGCGAAAAAGGCCCCTGCGACTATAAACCGGGCTATGATGAGGATTTGAAGGACACACATTTGTGCAGGTAATTGCGGGCGGAGTTTTCGTCTTGCACCTGGAGGATTTGAAATCCCGGCTCTATTACAAAATCTATTTTTTCTGCTTTTTAATATTAAAAACATGGCAACGGCTGCCGGGCATCAGCGAGCGCTGCTATCGTAAAGGGGAAGATTTATATGAAAGACAATTTTTAAATAAATAGGGACCAAGAACTTTTTTGAGAAAAAAGGTTATAGAAAAAAAGATCTGCTCTTTTTCATACCCCTTTTTCCACAAAAAGTTTTTTTAAAAAGGGATTCTAAAAAATAAAGAAACTTCAAATTTTTGCTGAAGGGCGGAGGGGTAAAAAAAGGGGACCCAGCGGGGGAAAGGTGAACTGATAAAATGCGCTCACAAATGCACAAAATATTAGATGAATTTCAGGTCGTTATCTTACATACCTAGATTCTTACAATGAAAAAATAAAATCTTTATGTAATTAAAAAGTAAAATAGTGTTTTGTTTTTCCCCCGTTATAACTCCATTTAACAGTTGGGACCCCCCGGGACAAACCCCCGCGCTTACAGACACATTTTTCGCGTTTGCGGTAATAACTCCTCGCGGAGGATCCGTCCATTCTATCCCGGAGGCCAAAGACCAATACCAGTGACAGGAGCTTTAACCCCCGCACTGCCAACTACACCCAACACAAGCAGCGGTTTTTTGGGGAACTTAAAACAGGGGGCGCCACTCAACCCCCGGGAAAAAGGGGGGGCCCGGCCCCGTGAAAAAAACCTTTGGGTTTGTTTTTGGGGAATCAGCGGCCCATTTTGCTCTTGGCTTTGCTGCTCCCGGGTCTTTTTGGAAAGGAGAAAGGGCCGGGGATGGGGGGCCCGGGAAAGGGCCTCCCGGGGCGATGGGTCACCCCACCCAGCACCCTTTTTTTGAGCTCCTCGTCTTTGCGCACGGCCACTGCGGGTGTGGGGGGATGTTGGGGGTCTTCTTTTTGGGCCCCGGGGGGGCCGGCATTGGCCGGCTAACTCCAAAATCTCCGGGGCCCAGATACTCCAGCACAGGGGGCCAAAAATAGCCCGGGGGGGCCCCGGGGCGCCCACCCCTCAGCTTATTTGCCCTTCCCGGGAAGGAGCCCTGTGCACACACCAAGGGGAACTGAAAGGCCCTCCCGGGGATGAGGGGGTTTTTGGCCTTGGGCCCGGGCCTTTGCCCCCCTTTGTTTGCCGGGGTTCCAGAATCGTTTTAGAACCCAAGACCCTTTCCCCAAAAAAACAAATGAGAAAAATGAACCCTGCGGGGGCGGCTCCCCCCTTTTAAAAAAGACCCCGGGCCCCCGCCCCCTGGCAACCCCCCCGGCTCCCTCTCTTTGGGCTAGTTTGAAGTCGGCAAAAATTTTTTCCCGGTTTTTAAAAAGGACCACCAATCATTTAAAAGGGGGGGGGGGCAAAGACGTCCTAATTTCCCATGCCCTCCCCACCAAATAAACACGAGCGGGCAGAAAGGGCTCATTTGCATGCCTATCTAAAAATTTACCGCTGCGGGGGAGGTCCGTCACTATATTTTCAGCTGCTGAAGGAAAACTTTTTTAAACCCATGCCTGATCCCGAAAAATCCGCGCCTCCCGCCCAAGAAGGGCTCCAAAAAAGCCTTCCCCAAAGCCCCCGAAAAAGGAAGGCAAAAACGCAAAAAACCGTAAGGAAAAACTACTCCATCTACGTGAAACAATTTGCTCAAGCAGGTGACCCCGACCCCCGGAAACCCCCAAAACCAAGGCCTTTACCCCCATAAAACCTCCTTCGTCGGTGACATTTTCCGAGCGCATCGCGGGGAAGCCGCCCCGGGCCTGGTTTCACTACAACAAGCCCCTCCACCATCACCCCCGGGGAATCCAAAACCTCCGTGCCCCCTGCGCTGCCGGGAAGCGGGCCAACACGCCTTTGTCCGGGGGCCCCAAAGGGCCCTCACCAAGTACCCCAGCGCCAATTGAGGGGTTTCCAGATCCCCCCCCTCATAACCCAAAGGCCCTTTTCAGACCCGGCCCCTTTCCTTTTGGGGAAAGAGCTGGCCCGCGTTCCCCCGGGTGCCCTTGGGCATTTCCCGGCGCTTTTATGTGGTAGATAGGTCGCCTATAACCGCTGTTTGCTTGAACACCAGCCCCCCTGGTAAAGGAATATCGCTGCGGGGGTTCGGGAAAGGGCCGCGCACAAGGGGATAACGTTTTCCCGGGAAAAAAGGCCGGACGTCCTTGGTTTTTTTAAACCCTAAAATATCTGACGGATTTTTCTTCTTTTATTAAAAAATTTCCCCCATTTATTTTATTCAGGGTTTATGGGTTTTAAAAGATTTTAATTCCAACAAAGCGAAATAACAGTAAACAGCAATAAACATTAGGCAGAAGCGGGAGACATGGAAACTAATGTTCAAGAAGAGTCCATCTTCTTAAGGGGGAACTTTTGCAGCAGAGCCCGCTTCCCCCATAGAAAAATTCCAGAAATCGTGTTTTGATAAAGGGGCACAAGGGTCTCACGCTGCCAACACTTCATTGTGAAAAGGGGTTCCAGGCCCCAGACCCTTTTATTCACAGGGGCCCGGGGCTCGGAGACGGGAGCAAAACCCAAATCCCGGGGGTTTTTGGTTCCCCCGTCGCTCCCCCTGACGGTTTTTGTAGCTGTTTACTCTGTCCTAGTAGCAGGATAAAAGTATTTGGGTGAGAAAGGGTAAATCTAATTTCCCTCATTAAATTTTAAAAAACACAGATTATTTTAAAAAGATCTAACAAAAATAAATTTAAATTGATAAACTAAAATTCTTTTTTTATGAAGAAGATATTTCACCAAATTTAAAATATAAAAAAAAAAATTTTAAAAATTTCAAATAAAGAAAAATATATAATATCCTAAAAACTCAATTCTCTTTCTTTTATGCCCTTGTGAAATGGAAAAACGGGTGGGTTTTAAAATAGCAAAATGTCAATTATAATGGGGGAGGTTTAAAACTCTTAATGGGGTTTTTTCTTTTAGAGGCGGATTCTTTGGAGGGGAAGCTTTGGGGAAGCACTCCCCCCTTTTTCAGCTTTCTATGGCGAACACGATACAACTTTACACAAATTAGTGTCTATGGGAAGTAGATGGGGGAAATACTTGGTTTTTTTTCGAACCTAAACCCCAAAAAGGGCCCCCGAGAAAATTGAACCTAAACCACACTGTAACCTCCCCCACTACACTACCTCCCATCCATCCTCCTCAGTGTACCCTCCCTCACTACACTACCCCCACCATCCTCCTCAGTTGGGGTGGTAAAACCCTCCTCCCCCTCTACCACTACTGCTCTCCATCCCCCTCAGTGGACCCTCCCCCACTACACTACCCCCCTCATCCTCCTCAGTGTACCCTCCCCCTCTACCCTACTGCCCTCATCCTCCTCAGTGTACCCTCCCCCACTACACTACCCCCCTCATCCTCCTCAGTGTACCCTCCCCCTCTACCCTACTGCCCTTATCCTCCTCAGTGTACCCTCACCCTCTACACTACTGCCCTCATCCTCCTCATTGTACCCTCCCCCCCCTACAAAAACTACTCCCTCCATATCCTCCTCAATGAACCCTCCCCCCGCACAAAAAAACTTTCCCCTCTACCCTCCTCATAGTCCCCAAATCTCCCCCACAACACTACTGCCCTCATCCTCCTCATAGTACCCTCCCCCACTACACAACTGCCCTCATCCTCCTGGTACCCTCCCCCCACTACACTACTGCCCTCATCCTCCTCAGTGTACCCTCACCCTCTACACTACTGCCCTCATCTCCACATAGTATACCCTCTCCCACTACTCTTAAACTGCCCTCTAATCCTCCCATTGTACCCTTCCCCCCCCCACTACACTACTGCCCACATCCTCCTCATTGTAACCCTCCCCCCCCAACTAACTGCCCTCATTCTTCCTCAATGTACCCCCCACCCACTACATACACTACTTCCCTCCTCCTCTTCACTGTACCCTCCCCCTCTACAACTACTGCCCTCATCCCATCCTCTTTCGCTGCTGTTCCCTACATATTAAATACAAGCCCATAAGAAAGCTGAATATTCAGCTAAGGAGGAGCTAGAGACGCCAGTTACCTCTGAAAACCTGTATTTGCATCAGAAGAATCAGATACATATTTCAGAGTCTTTCTTTTTAATGCAAATCCCTCCTCTGTGACCTGTATATAAGAGAAAGCTCCTTACAAAGGGGTAATAGGCTCCTCGCTTTGCCTCTTCACACGCGGCTTCCTCAGCTCATTTCTCCGCTTCTGAAGCAAATAATGCGGAACAGACTTTAATAATCATTCAGACAATTAGAGAAAGATTCTTCGTGATTAAATCTCCGTCTCCGGGAGCTCAGGCTCGGCCAGAGCGAGGTGTCCACTCCACCAGGGGGCAGGAGAAGACCTCGCATTGTGATGGAAACCGGATGGAACACAATGTTGCAGAAATCCTTTCAATCATAGAAGCTTCTGTATTGTGACTCACTGAGTGGATACAATTGTTGCCCTCGTCAGTCATAGAGCTCCTGCAAATGAAGGGCTGAATACAAAGATGCAAAGGGGTCACTCAGGAGGAGGCGGCAAAACTTCCCCAGAAGACTTTAACTAATGAACTCCCGTCCCCGCTTCATTTAACCCTTATGGAACCAAGAGCTGAATTTTTATAATACATTCTGTGATTTTACTGCTGGAAACATTCTGATGACCCTTCACATGACATCATATTTAGACATCATGTGTTATTAGGGTGTTAACCCCTGAGCGCCATGTTCCTGCTCCCAATGCACTTCCTTTCTTCCTTCTCTCTAGATCCGCAAAAGGGAGGGAGGGGGGGGGGGTGGGGTGGGGGTCGCCATTGGAATACGGAAGTCCTAATTAAGTTCTTTGTGTGCTGCCGTATTAGTTACTAATACATATCGGTCCATACACACCTTGTTTATTTGTGAAAAATATCGTGAACATTTGAGAAATGTGCTACTTTCAAAAGTTCAAAGGTTTCTTCAAATAAACAGATAATTAATCCACTCAAATAGTTATAAATAACATCAACCTTATGTTCACCATCATTTTTTTAATGTCTTTTTTGTTTTTTTTTTTAACAACATTATGGGGTCTAGAGAAATTTAGTAGCGTTTTTCATATTACAAAAAATAAATCAAAAATTATCACAGATCTTTTTAGGGACCAAGTCATTTCTTTACTTGGCTGTTAGGGTCCTGGATGACAGAAACCCCATAAATGACTCCATCTAAGAAACTGCACCCCCTCTTATGAAGTTTATAAACCCATTAGTAGTTGAATGAGACGATTATGTCAAGAATATCGCAATTATCAGAGACGATTTCCGATAGTCAATAATAATTAATCGCCGATGACCATAAAGTCTATGTGAGAGGAACAACACCTTCATTCTACAAAACCCAACAGGGCTGGAGTAAGCTGGAATTAAACAACCACAACAGTAAACTGGATACGTGCTACATGTTAGGCAACACACTTAGGGGTATAAAAGTCACAGAAAAAAAGTCACCAACAACCATTCAACTATCCCTGTCTTGCACCACAAGCATGGAACCCTTAAAAACCTGCATCACACCCACAATTAAAAATGCCAGAAGGTCTGTATGATATTGGAACCATCATTTTACTTGAAAACTGGACATTGACATCCCGTCCTGGGCCACAGCAAGAGCCCCAAAACCAGCTGAACCCCCCAGATTAAAAAGTGCCAGATAAAGGAGTCTTTCATCCACCTACATCTGTTCAAGTCCTTCCTGTACCTCCCTTGACAATTCAGCATAGGAAAATTTGTATCAGCTATTTTTGTACATGCAAGAGTTTTTAGTAGTTTAATTCAAGAAAACAACATTTTTAAAATAGGATGGAAATCCCACCATTCTTTGTTTCTCTTTTTTTTATTGTATTAAAATGGTTGTCCTCACTACAGGGATAGCTAGCTATGTTAATGATCTTTGCAAAAACAAGTCATTTTGCAATATGTGTCCATTAACAGTGTCTAAACCTATTCCTTTTTCGACAGCACACCATCACCCTTTGAGCCACTCTTTGACGAAATTTGTGAAGAACAAATGCCTGTTAGAAACCTCATTTTTTTACAATAGGACCTGTAGTAAAATAGCTGCATTTCACAGCAACATGCCCCCAAAAATTCAAAACATGACCTTTGAGCCAATCTTGACAATTTGTGAAGACAAATGTCAGTAGAAAACAAAAATTTTTACAATAGACCTGTGATATAGCTTGCATTTCACAGCAACATGCCCCAAAAAATTCAATAACATGACCCTTGAGCCCACTTTTTGACAATTGTGAAAACTAATGCTGGTAGAAACCACATTTTTTTACAATAGGACCTGTAGTATAGCGCACTGCAATTTCAAAGCAGCATTACCCAAAAAATTATAAAAAAAACAATGATCTTCTCAGGCCACTGTTAAAAATTGTGAAGGGAGTAAATGCCACTTCCAAAAGCCACATTCTGTTTCCAAAGGGACCATGAAATAGCTGTATCTCAGCAGCAACATGAACCACAAAAAAAATTTATAAAAATGACTTCCTCAGCCACTGTTAAAAATTGAGAGGGAGAATTGGCGGGTATAAGGCTTGGGAAACTCCTTAGTCCTTTGTTCTTGTCTTGGTCTCCCAACCCGGCCCGGTTTGGTAGTATGTCTATGTATGTAATTGTCTTCTTTGTTTAAAGGGCTGTCAGTTTGCAAGTTATCTAGGGGTGCTTACTAAACGGCTCCTCAAGCCTCGTGTTTTATATAACAGCAGTTATTGTTAATAATTGAAATCATATGCGTTGTGTGGTACACTGCTAATAAGTTATTATACATCGTTAAAACATGTGTGTAGTTACTGTATAGCCCTTAATAGCCCTGCGTGGCTTTATGTTGTAAAAACTAATAAAAACGTACAATTTAAAAAAAAAAAAAGAAAAAAAATTGAGAGGGAGAAATGCACTTCGAGCCATAGTTTCTGTTCCAAAGGACCATGGATTATAGCTGTTCCTCTAAGCCAACATGACCCCCAAAACCCATTGGACAAATGCAAAAATTCTAAAGATAAAGGAGTAAATGGAATGACGGTAATGTTATGAGACCTGGTGTCTTTTTACAGTCTCCTCACCGCAAAACCACAAAATGAACTTTTGTGAACTGAGAATAAAAATATGCAGTAAGAATGATCATTTAAAAAAAAAAGTTTTCAAGAGGAACATTTCTTTTGGAAATGAGAAATGTGAAGTAAGACCGGACAACTATTCGGTGACCTCCGGCAAATCGGGCCACACCAACAGAGATCATCCTTAATTCTTCCTGATGCAAGTCAAAACGATCCACAATTATCTGTTGAAAGCCAGGATGCGTTTGTCTGTAATGGACTCCTCCAGCTGTGCTGAAGGTCCCTCAGATATGACCGCTGCTGCTGGCAGGAAACACCTCTATAGAGTGGCGAGCGAGCTCGGGCCATTCATTCCATATTGGATACCCAGAAAGTCGATTGGGTCCGGAACGCATCCAAAAACATCGTGTTGAGGACCAGATAGTCCGTGCACCAATGATCTTAAGCTGTCTCTGTGTGTTGGATGTGTGCCCACCATTACATGCGTTGGTGAGGGGTTAATGTAAATATTTGGCCAGAGGTTCACCCATTAGGCTATCTGCCACAATGCCTATGCTGCTGCAGCCGCCCGCTACGGCTTACTTGTTGGACACTCTACCTGCTGTCATGTTGCTGAAGATTTGTTCCACAACGCGTGACATTTTAAGAACGTGAAAAGCAGACGCAACAGATGTCCCAGATTGATCAATCAAGCACGTCTCCAATCCTGCATTTTACTCTCTATTTGAGTTGGGGGGAAGGAAAGTGCTGAGTTTCTTTGTACCCCGGGGATCGAGGAGGGTGGCCACCCAGTCACTAGTTGTCCCAGTTTTATGGCCTTAATGCCGAGGATCCGTTGGAGGAAATGACATCCAAGCACCATGTAGAGATGGGAGCCTTGGATTTCCTCAGCCTCCTTGTTCGAAGGGCACTAGCAAACTGATCTTCCCTCATCTTCCACCTCCACCCTCAAACTGCCACCAAACCTCTTTTTTCAAGGCAAGGGACGTCGGTAACGTTGGTGTCCATGAATACCTCTCCTCCTCCTCCTCCCCCTCCGATTCCTCTGGCAACAGCTTCAACACAATGTCCACTGACCTGCCCTTCCAGATGATGCACCCTGAGAGCTGAGTGCCCGCCTTGCACTAGCCCTGACCCTGAACCACTGCTAATGAAGACGATAAAATTGTGAAACTGTCGGCCTTGTGATTCGACGGAGAGAAAGCTCCCGTGTCCGCATCTGCTCTGTGGTCCGTCTCCACCTCCGGCCTGGCGGGACCTTTTTGTGCAGAGTGTCCCCAACGATCGTTCACAGAACTTAAGATCACACAATGCTCATGCTGACAAGGGCATTGTCCCCCCCCCCCCCCCCCCCCCCGCACTGACCATTTAGTGGCTTCTTCAAAACATGGCAAGGATGGGGCAGAACCTCTTTCACACCTGCCTCC
This sequence comes from Phyllomedusa bahiana, assembly GCA_025379985.1. Lineage (NCBI taxonomy): Eukaryota > Metazoa > Chordata > Amphibia > Anura > Hylidae > Phyllomedusa > Phyllomedusa bahiana. The sequence goes on along the minus strand of JAODAL010008765.1, from coordinate 75,071 downwards.
ACTCTCGTGGCTCAACACCCCGAGCCGCACCGCTTGCTTGTCAGCAATGTGTCACTTCGTACATGCGTAATGGCATTGCTCTTTCTCCCACAATCGCTGAGCATGTGGAGGGTGGAAATTCCACGGTTGCCACTTCAACAATGAGACGGTTGACGGGAGGCCGGCTGGAACCGCTGCAAAAACGCGAGCCAGGCGGGACGGAGCAGGGTGTGAAAACGGCCGGAAGTGTGAACTCAGAACCTCGAAGCCTTCCTCAGCCGGCAGCCGCAGACCCGGGTACCTCTTTAGAAATTTCCTGGACGACAAGGTTCATGACATGTGCCAGGCAAGGGATTGCTCCAGCTAACCGATCCTTAAGGTCGGCCAGGCAGGATTTCGCTCCTTATCGCACACACCACCTTGGCCGCACAAAGGTTCTGTCACCCAGACCAGTGCTCGGATCCCTCGTTGCGGAGAAGCCTCCACAAGCTACCTGACCTGTGTGTGGACGGTCCTCACAAGACAGATTAAATTTCAACACAACCTGGTTTCTCACTGGTCACGTGATCCACCAGAGGAACCTTGGGGAAAGAACCCTGCACCATCCATGTGTGCGGTTTTTGAAGAGCGTGTGCCGAGTCTTCGAGCCACCGTCACCCCCCGAGACATCCACCCAGCTCACCCAGTGACTGTCACAGAGATATAGCGGCCTTGGCCGTGCTTACTAGTCCATGTGTCGGTGGTCAGAGGGACTTTTCCGGACACAAAATGCAGAAAACGCGCTTGAAGTTTTTAAATGACACGTGCTGGCCAGGGCAGGGGGCTTTTCCCTGGCAAAGAAATGCCTGCTCGGCATCTGGTATTGGGGCAGGCAAGGGCCAAGACGTGCGGAACCCATCTGTGTCCACCAGACGGAAAGGCAACATTTCCAAGGCCAAAAGCCTGGCAATGCCGACATTCAGGCTTTTGGCTTTGGGAGGGTTTGGGTTAAAGTGTTTCTTCTGCTCCCAAACCTGGTAAAACAGAAGGCTGGCGCTAGACTGCCCGTACGGCTGCAGGTCCAAACTGGTGGAAGGAGAAGGGTAGGATGGGTCTCTGGTGGTGCTGGTGGTACTCGGGCGACGTGGAGGCTGAAGCGGAGGCTGAAACCCTGATCATGACTCTGAGAGACATGGGCAGTGAGGAACGCTTGGTGGTGGCGAGGAGGGGGCGGAGACAGAGGGTGTGACAGTGGTTGGAAGCCCGGCATCGGTGTGGCCTTTTTGGCCAAGTGTTCCCTCCCTTTTCTCATGCATTCGCTGCATGTGACAAGACATGTTGGTTGGTGGTTAAAACACCTAAGATTCTTTTCCTCTACTGAATGCGTTTACGGCAAAGGCGGCATATGACATGCTGGTGAATCAAGGCTTGCTCAAAAAGGCCCGGCTTGAGAGGTCTGGACCTTTTCGACGCGATAAGCGAGGGGCGGTTTCCGCTGATCGTGGCTGGCGGAATCATCTCAGCGGACTTCTGCGACGCCCCCTCCCTTTTTGAGGCGGGACCCTACTGACACTACCCCATCGTCTTCCTCCTCGTCCAGTGATGAAGCGCTCGCAAGCAAATTCGCTAAAAGACCACGTTTGGGTCCGCAATGTCTCATCATCATCATCAACACAGGTGACTGTTCGTCCTGACATTCTGCATCCAGGAGCTGCGGGCTACAAGCAAAAGGGCACTGCAAGGTTGCCGACCGCCGGGATTTTTGCCATTGACCGGCTTCCTTCTCCTCCTCTGAGGCTCAGTAACTTGGGCGTCAGAGCAGACAAAATCATCCTCTTTGGGCCTCTTGATCTTTGAAATGCCTCTGACCCAACCCATTTTGTCATCAAAGAGGTCTTCAGAAAATGGATTATCCACAGTGGTGGTACACGAGTTTGACATTGGCTTGCCTTCGTTTCCCATGTTGGACGATGCTGACGATGTTGATGACAACAATTGTGGCCGTGATTGGGAGGACGAGGAGTAAGACTGCTGGATGCAGTTTGTCATTAACCACTATGAAGAACAGATGGCGATGCTGTTCGTTACCCGAGTTCACAGGGCCCTGACCCAGCGATGACAGGCCTGACAGTACTCAACCAACGATCCGCGGCTTGCGTGTTGTCGCCAGCCCACTGAAGGAGCACCTTCTCTCGAAACTCTACCTCCATGTCCTACACACCTCTTTGCTCGCTTCACCACATTGGCATTTTGCCTCCATGTTCAGAAAAGATAAAAATTAAAGAAGGAATGGAAGATTTTTTTTGACAGTCCTACTTATCGAAAGGACGGTGCAAATCACAGGATTTGAACTGAAAAGTTTCTAGTGAATACCTGAGAAACGGTCTGGTGGAGAAGAACCGTAAGACAAAATCAACAGTGTTCTTCCCCTTCAGTCCCAGGGATTTACAACTGCCCAGTTTAGACTAGGAATTCATAAGTTTACAACAAAATAACATACAAGTGCGATACTCAGCGCCAAACTGAATTCACCGATTCAGCAAGTAAAACAGAATCAGAAGTTACACGGATAGAGAAATAGCGTTTTTGAGCAATTGACAAACGAGAACAGATGCTAAGAAAATTTTTCTATCAGAATTGTCGTACAACTTGGTTATTTGAAAAAAACTAGGGACGCACCACGTGAAAACAGCTATTTAAAAGTTATATGGATAACAAACTGTGTTTATTGCATCAATGAAATACACCGACAGTAACAAAGAAATATCTGTATCCAAATATAAGTATAAGGTGTCTATTTGAAAAAAACTGGGGCAACCAAAATGCAATACAGCTATTTTAAATGTTATAACGATAATAAAAGGTGGTTTTTGCACCAATGGAATACAACAGCAAATATACTAGCAAAATTTCTGTATCATAATACAAGATGTGTCATTGAACAAAAAATGGCCTACAAACCAAAAGTGAAAAAAACTCCTATTAAAATGTGTACGATAATAAAAGGTGAGTTTTTGCACCTATGAATATACCTGCAATTACTAGCAAATATCTTTCTTGCATCGTAATATAAGTATAAGATGGTGTCTTTGAACAAAAAATGGCCTGCGCCAAAGTGAAAAACACGTAACAACAATTGGTGTAATGGATAATAAAAGGTGGTTTTTGCAACCAATGACAAACAACAGCCAGTTAATAGAAAATTCTGTATCCCCTAATGTAAGTACAATGTGGTCTTTGAACAAAACCTGGCTGCCTAAAAATAAAAGTTAACTATTTTCCTCAGTTGCGAGTTGGCTGCCAAAAACTGGTAAAAAAAAAAAGCCTTTCATGTAGGGTCAAAGCACATCTGGGCTGCACAATATACACTCTCCTTTCAAAAGCCTGCCTGTCTCTCTGTGTTTGCCCGCACCCCCCTCCCTCCCCCTCCACAGCTGTACAGAGCTAGATGCTTCTTTAAAAGTCTCAGCATAACTAACTAAGAACTGAAAATCTCTAAGCTACCTATGTTCTAATGTTCACAGCTATAAGCATAGTTGTCTGTGTGAACAAAGAGAACTGTGCCCTCTGACCCTGAGCTTGTATTGAGGAGAGAGCTAACACACTTCCTGCTCTTATGAGAAAACACTGATGCTGAACAGGAAGGGCTGTTCTATGCAAAACGAGGTCATGTGATTTTTCCAGCCAATCACAACCATACACATCACAGTCATGACGTCGCACACCCAGTTCATCCTGCTCTATGCGCTAAGCTGATTTGCTGGCCGCCAAAATGACAGGAAGCGCCGAAAATGCGCAAAAGTAATAGTTTAATGCGCAGATTCTCACCTAAATTATCGCGTGATCGGAAATTCCCGACACCAAAAAAATCGTGCCGATTTCAACTTTGTCGATTATAATCACTCATCCCTATTAAAGATGAGCTAGTTGACTTGAAGATGGAATAAAAATCAACTCCAAAACTTACTGCCTGTTTTAGAAGGCACTTCTGTCAAGAAGTACAGGAACAATTCAAGAAAACCATGATTTTTATGCAGGAAAATGCTCTGTCACATTCATTGAAGTATCTGACTGCATGGCTAGCCAGTAAAGGCCTTAAAGATGAAAAAACAACAACATGGCCCCATTCCTCATCTGACCTAAACTCTCATAAGATCTTGTGGGCTCTTCATAAGGAGATTTACAGTGAAGGAACACAGTACACCTACTTAAATAGTGTCTGGGAGGCTGTGGTTGCTGCTGCACAAAAAGTTGATTGTCAACAGATTAATCAGTTCCTGACCAGATTATTTACCTTTCCTGATCAGACAAACCTTCATTTATTTTAGGTTTGAACACTATAACGCTTTCCCGCACTCAGTTATTCTACAATTCTTTTTGCCTTTTTTCACTAATACATTTTTATGTCATTATTACATTAGATTTTGTTTTGTTTACAATTACAAAAAGTAATTTGCATGTATTCCAAAATAGTACTATTAAAAACTACACTTCAGCCTGCAAAACATGCACCCTCACTGATGTCCACACATGAAAAAACAAAAGAGTTATTGGTCAAAGAAAATTGCTCTGCAACACAATTTAATTTTTTTTTTTTTTTTTTTTTAAAGTACTAAAACATAAAAATACTTTGTATCACTGGAATCGTACCAACCTCAAGAACACATAATTTGTACCAAAGAGTGAAAGCCATTAGAAAAAAACCCTGCATAAGTGGTGCAGGTACTTTGTATTTCAAATTTCACTCCCTTAGGGTTCGGTTATTTGCACCGTTAAAAAGTAGATCTTATGCAAAAAACAAGCTCTTATATGTAGATGGAAAAATAAAAATGTTATGGCTTTTGGAAGGCGTGGAGAAAAAAAAACGAAGAGCCAAAAAATTATGCCCATGCGGCAGAAATGGGTTAATGAGGTGGACAACCCCTGTAAGTGGTGACCGCTAATATTTGGTAGCACTGTTATAACCTCTGGGTAGCAGGATATTTCTCTGATTGCCAACCTCAGAATAGGGGAGGAAGAGCCTGATATAGGTATGCCTTGAGAAGTCATTATCTAGTAAGAGTGGGCTGGAGAACAAAGCAACTGGTTGTGTACCTATAATTAGGCAGCACACTGAGCACTATCAGAGTGTTATCACAGTGAGGCAGAGAGTTGTTATGAAAATTCCCCCCCTAGAACTCAAAGCTAACCACCCCTTACACTCATTTTCATATGAATTGTGATAACTCATATACTTGGGAAGACAGATATTAATCTATATGAGTTTTTGGTTATTAACATTTGTCCCATATACCGACTAAGACAGGAAAATTATCACTTCTTCCCAACCTTATGCTATATTGTAAATATATGACAGCAGGATAAGGGACTTAATCATACTGACTTATTTTTATATTTGTGACTTAATTGCAATTTTCTGTACCAAAAAATAAAACATATTTGAAAAAGTTAGAAAAAAAAACACAGGTCCATCAAGTTCAACCCACAACACAGCAATGTTGATCCAGAAGAAGGCAAAAAAACCTTAAAAGGGGGATTTTAAATTGCCCCTTTTGAGGGGAATAATTCCTTCCTGATCCAGATTAAATCAAAAATCCCAGAGCAACGTCCTATCCCTAGAACCTAGTAACCATATTATATTTTTCAAGAAAGACAACTACGTAATGAGTTACTGATACCAGTGTGACAAGGAGCTGAATATAATCTAAGCACACTGGTCAATATGGATGCTTGTGTTCCTTTGTGAGAACATAAAAGCTTTTCCATAGTATTGTTTCTATGGAAACCCCAATGTTTCCCCTACATAACTCCCCGGGCCACTTTATTAGGTACCCCTTTCCCAATGCTGTTAACCTTAATTTCTAATCACCCAATACAGGGGGCAACTCAGTGCTTTTGGGCATTAACATGGAAAGACAATCTCCTGAGTTCAAACCACATCAAGGGGGAAGAAAGGTGATTTAGTCCTTTAAAACGGGCATGGTTTTTGGTGCCAAAGGGGTGGGCTGAGTATTCAGAAAATGCATTCCGGGGGTTTTCACCACAACCACTCAGGGTTTTTCAGAGAATGGTCCGAAAAAGAAAAAAACATCCATGGGCGGCATCCCCTTGGGGGGAAAAAGCCTTGTTGATGCCAGAGGGCAAAGGGAAGGGGAGACGGGTTTGAGCTGAAGAAAAGGGAAAGTGACTCAAAAAAACCACCCTTTTCAACCAAGACAGAAGAGCATCTCTAACGCACAGTACGGGGAACTTTTTAGGGCAGGACACAGCAGCAGAAAACCACACCAGGGGCCCTCCTTTTAGCAAGAACAGGAAACTAGGTCCAATTTGCCCAAAACCTCAAATTTGGGCAGTAGAAGATTGGAAAAAAAATTTTCCTGGTCTGAGAGTCTCGTTTTCTCGGGACTTGGATTGGGGTCAGAATTTGGGTCAACAAACATAAAAATGGATCCATCCGGGCCTTGTAAAACGGTTCAGGCTGGGGTGGTGTGTCATGTGTGGGAATTTTTTTTCTTGGCACTTTTTGGGCCCTTGGTACCAATTGAGCATGATGAAACACCTGTGGAATCTATGCACAAGAATTAGATGCAGTTCTGAAGGACAAAAGGGGCTCCATCCGTTACTAGCTATGGTGTACCTAAGAAAGTGGCCGGTGAGTGTACATCATAGCTACCCTGCGGAGAAGAATCACGCTGAGAAGATATGTTCTGTGACTTTAAAGCATTTTCCATTATACAAACCACTGGTTATAATAATCTAATGGACACTTATTATAAGATCACTGTTACCACTGATCCACATACAGAAATGCAGGAAACACAGAGTTTGTATTCCCTGCCACCCTATGCATCAGCAGAGGCCAAATAAAAAGATCAATAAAAGTGCTGTGAAAAGTGAACAATTCATTAAAAATAAACACTACATAAAGCTGATTTATAGTCTGTAGCTCTGAAGAAAGCTGTACCTAGGATCTGTATGTGTGGGATAGTGGGACAGCCTCCTTGTGTTTTCTAAGTAAAATCCCATGCATGACAGTTGTAAACTGTTTCTTTGTATTCTACTGTTTGGCCACAAGATGCCGCTAAGTCCAGTTTCCAGTATATGCAAATGAGGGACATGGTATAAGACTGGCACATGTAGCAGCCATTTTGAGAAGCTGCTGAGATTCTGAGGAGAACAGACAGAGACAGTTGAGCTAAAGGAGCTAGGATTCACAGTCGTTCCAGGGACAGAGGAGAGCCTGACTGTCTATACAGACGCCATCGCAGAGGAAGAGAGAGAACTCCTGGACAAGAAGGACAAGCTGCCAAGATAGAGAGGACTGTCTGCAGCTGGACTATCCATTCCATCCATCTGCACCTGAGAACAGGAATTGCCGGCCATCTTTAAGGTACCTCAGTGGATTCGTGCACGCCAACGAGCTCAGGACTGTGAGAAGGCCTGATATCAGTTTAGTTAGTCTAGGCTCAGTTACATTCCAAAGGAGGGTTTCCCAAATACATCCTCCTGTTTAGGACTTGGAGAGTTTACTAGTGCACCATTAGCTTCTTGAACCGGTTCATCTGTGAGGGAAAGTTTGTGTCACGTGTGTTTGGGAGGGAAGTGGGTAAATCATGTAAGCTGCTGTGCTGCACCACGAGCCCCTGCAACTGCCACTATACACAATTGTTCCCGTTGGTGATTACGGTATTAAGAAGGTAAGGGTTATCGGCCTTTCCGAACCCCAACGGTTAGGTAAAGTTACCGGGCGCGCGATCGCAACAGGCCACAGTAAATTAACCGCGCCCGCATGCCGATCCCACCGCCGAGTGATCAGCCGGGTGATTAACGCAGCCTCTCTGGCTGCGTATAAAGCCGCAGCAGGAGGATGACTCCTCCTCCCTGCTCCCTCGCTCCCGCACTGTAGTTGGGCACCGATCCCTGTCTAATGATCCCGGGAAGTAAAAGGCACTTCCCGGGGTCATCTGTGACGTCCCCATGCCGCAATGCATTGTGGGCAGGTGACAGGCGTTGTCATTGCGACCAGTACACAATACTAATACTGTGCACTGCCTTGCCTTCTAACCGCAATCTGATGATTGCTGTTAGAAGAAAAAGTGAAAAAAAGTAAAACACAAACAATAAAATAAAAACACGTACACCGCCATTTTCCCCTTTACAAACGCCAATCGCCCAAAAAAGATAAAAAATAAACAAAGTACCCAAATTTGGTATCACAGCGTGTATAACGACCTACCCTATAAATCTGTCATGTTAATTAACCCGTACGGTGAACGCCGTAAAAAAAAAAACCAGTTACAGAATTGCGATTTTAGTACATCCTGCAGCACATAAAATGGAATAAAAAGCGATCAAAAACCATATAGACGCCAAGTTGTATCAATTAAAAAGGGTCAGTTAAATCCGAAAAAAAAAAGTCCTTACATCTCCTATAGGTAAAAATAAAAAAGTTATGGCTCTCAGAAGAAGCATGCATAAATATTATTTAACCAATAAAAACACTTTTTTTTTTTAAAGTGCTTCAAAATTTAAAAAACTATAAAATAGGGTATCGCCGTAATGTATCGCCCCAGAGAGAAAAATCTAACTGGTCATGGATCTGCACGTGAGCGCTGTTAAAAATAAAAACACTACTAGGATTGCAGTATTTTCTTCCCCCTTCTTCCAAAAACGGTTTTAAAAACTGATCAAGAAGTCTTGTCCCCCCAAAAATGATACCAAAAAAAACTCAACTCTTCCCGCAAAAAACAAGCCCCTAAAACAGCTCCGTACACAGAAAATAAAAAAGTTATGGCTCTCTGACTGTGGCGGTGCAAACACGTGTTTTCTTTGTAAAATAAGTGTTTTTTGTGTAAAAGCAGTGAAAGATAAAAAAAATATACAAATTTGGGTATGCTGTAATCGTATCGACCTGCTGAGTAATAATAGTATGTCAGTTATACTGCACGGTGACCGCTGTTAAAAATAAAAATAAAAAAACACTACCAGGATCCCTGTATTTTGTTCAAAATGCCTCCAAAAACCTTAATAAAAAGTGTTTAAAGCGGCATATGCCCCCCATAAGGGTACTAATAAAAACTCAACTCATCCCACAAAAAACAACCCCAGAATCACTCCATATACAGAAAAACGTTATGGCTGTCAGAACAGAAAATAAAAACGCAATTTTTTTATAGACCTATTTCTATTGTGTAATAGTAATAAAACTAAAAAACTAATAAAATCTATACCATTGCAATTGTCCCGCCCCCCATAGTAAAGATTCCTGTCATTTAACTGCACGGCGAACTCAAATTAAAACCCAAAAAAAACAATGGCGGAATGCGTTTTCCCCTCTTTTTTCATAGCCCAATGCAAAAAAAAAAAAACTTTGTAACACCTGTGCACCCAAAATGTAAAATACACCCTTAATGAGTCTATAGGCGTCTGAATCCAAAATGGGGTGACTTCTGGAAGGTTTCACCTGTTCTGGTACTTTGGGGGCTTTGTAAATGGACATGGCCCCACCAAAATCTGTGTTTCCAAAAGCCAAATAGCGCCCCCTCCCTTATACGCCCTGCCATGGCCCAAATATCATTTTACACCCACATGTAGGGTATTGCCAACTTGGAAGAAATTGCGTAACAAGGTTTTGGGTGTTTTTTTCCCAGGATTCCTTGTAAAAAATTAAACATTTTCAGCTACAATTGCAGATTATGGAAAAAAATATTTATTAAATTTTCACAGCCTAACGCTAAAATTTTTGTGACCCCTGTGGGTCGATATGCTCACTACACCCCTGGATATATTCCGTAAGGGGTGTAGTTTCCAAAAAGGGGTATTTTTAGGGAGTTTTATTAAGTTTTAGCACCTTAGGGTGTCCGCAATCCTTAAATGGCACCTAAATAAAATGGTAATGAAAATGAGACCCCCAGAGTCCAGTAGGTGCTCCTACTATTCTGTGGCTTGTGGTTGAGCCAAATAATGCACTAGGGCCACATATGGATATCTCGAAAAACGGCAGAATCTGAGGAATCAATATTAAGATGTATTTCCCTGATCACATTTACCGTATTCTTGTGAACAATGTATAAATATTTAAAATCTGCAAAAAAGTGAAATTTTGAAATTTCATTTTCCACTTTGCTTTAATTCCTGTGAAACACCTAATGAGTTAAAAAAATTTCCAAATGGGGTTTTTTGAATACTTTAAGGGGTGTAGTTCTTAGATGAGGTCGTTTAGGGGGGACTAACATACGGCCAATCAAAATCACGTTAGAACTGGACTGGTTCTCAAAAAAAATGTATATTGCAAATTTTGTTGAAAATTTGAAAATTACTACAATTTCTAAGCCCCCTAGTGTCGTAAAAAAAAATACATTTAAAAAAATTATGCCAAACTACAGCAGACATATGGTAGATGCTAGTTATAAACTATTTTGAGTGGAATAACTATCTGTCTTACATGCAGAAATTTTTGAAGTTTAAAATTGGTAAATTTTTCACATTTTTCACAATTTTTTTGATATTTTTTACAAATAAACAAGCATTTTTTGGACCAAAATTTCTTACTATCTTAAAGCACAATGTGTCACGAGAAAACAATCTCTGAATCACATGGATAGGTTAAAGTGTCAAAAAGTTATTCTCACATAAAGTGACACATGACAGATTTAAAAAATGGGGCTCTGTCAGAGAGGCCAAAACTGGCTCCGGCGGTAAGGGGTTAATTAAGACTTTTTAAAATGTTTCTTTTTAGATACACTGCAAATTACTACATCACCTTTAAATCTGCCCCTATTAGTACTTCAATAAAACCTGCACCTCAACTGGATCTGAGCATAAAGTTGGCACAGAGAGTCAAACACTGAAGGCCATCTGGCTATGTTCACACGGCTTAAACTGGGACGTATTTCGGCCTGTATTTCGCGCCGTACTGCACTAAATACAGGTCGAGATACCTCCCAGTCATTACAGTAATCCACAGTTCTCAGAGAATTATGGATTATGTCTCCTCTCCCCGCTCGGCGAATACGCTGCGGGGGGCAGATAAGTGACATGTCAATTACTAGCGGCGAATATGCGCCGCTAGTAATGAGCTCCCGTAGTCCCGCAATTATGCCGTGTGAACATTGCCTAAGTATGAAAACTGTCTAGCAGTAAGACTGCTTTGTTGCCCATAGCAACCAATCACAGCTCAGCTTTCACTTCATTTAGTGGTCTGGAAAAAATAAAAGCTGAGCTCTGATTGGTTGCTTCAGGCAACAAATACAGCCTTACTGCTAGACAGTTTTCATACATAAGGCCCTGAGTGTCCAGACATGGATCACACATGGCAGATGATGCATGGAAATTAGAGCATGCAATGGATTTAAAAAATCCGCAGAAAGTTCATTCTGATGTGGAAATGGTGTGAATTTTCAATGTTGATTTCTGCATCGGTCGACGAAACCCATATTCTCAGATATGCAAAAAAGAAACATGGATCGCACATCCTTACTATACGTTGATCTAATGCTTCTCAGCATAATTTTTTACAAAAATGAACAGGAGGTTTTTAGTAAACTTTTTGATCAAAAAATATTTACCCACTTTTCCACGTCATGGCGACCTCCTTAAAGGGGGTCCCCACGCTAACAATGATTGGGAGAAAAAAACATTTACAAAAACAAGCACCTTGCCCAAATAGCCCCTGTCTGCTGCACCCCAACCCCACAGGTCCCTGACGTGGCAAGTGTCAAAAATTTTGATAAAGTAGCCTGACCCCTGTTATTTTTGTAAAAAATGCTGATTTAAATTGAACAAGTAAAAGGAGTGCGTCCTTTTTCGCAAGATTGTCCCTTCTTTTAAAGGATCGAAATTTGGGCCCCGGGTTTTTATTGGTGTCGATAAAAGGGGTGCCTGCTCCTTCAGTCTACTGCAGGAGCCCCGATGGAGGTAAGTGTGCAACCTTTTCTTTTTGTGCGGGCTGTATCTTCCAATTTCTTCTTTGGTGGAGACCAGAGTCAGGTGGTAGGTTGGCAGCAGTGGCTGTTGGGGCCATGCTTCCCCTCCTCTGTGGGTTTTTGTGCTGTGGTAGATGTTTCCCCCTTAGTGTAGGGGCCATTTAAGACCCATTGTGCAAGTCTGTTTGATCAAAATTTCTAGAACCTCCTGTTTGGAAAAATTATCTGGAGCAATGATCCGTATAGTAAGTGGCTTTTTATAGTCCTATTCTCAGATGCAAGTGAGGGAAACATCTATCAATTAAGCTGAGCTCGGCAGCGAGAAGTCAAAAATCAAACTCTTGCTTGGCCCGTTACGCCATTAGGAACCTATGGCACAGCAGCCTTTCATTGGGCAACACGGAGAACAGTTTTCCCTTTTATAGAACACCTTTCACCAAGTTTTACTTTCATTTTGTCAGGCAGAGGTCACAATCTGGTAAAATCCCTACTGTGGTAGATAACATGAGAAGCTGAGGACATAGATGCTTGTGTAGTGTTAATCTGAGTTTCTCACTGTACATACACCACATCAGGCACAGCACACTGAGGACATATGTCTCACATGGTTTACCTGTTGCTTCCAGCCTCTTCTTCCATAACACACTGCTGCTAGTGTAATAACACCCAGCATAAAGATGGCAGCACAGAGCTTCCCAGTGTATAGATGATACAGACTTACAGGCTCCCCCCTCCACAATGGACTCTTCCAGCTCAGAAGCAGGAAGTCTCACAAAGCTGTCTCATCATGCTGTGAAGAACCGAACTTGGCCGGACTTCAGTCTTGTTTTAAAGGGCCAGCGCTTATTTTTTAAACAATAATAGGTGTTATACTTGTGTTGGGATGTTGACAGTTAGGCTATGTTCACACAGCAATAATTGCGGGACGTATTTCGCCCGCAATTACGCCGTATGCTCGGGAGCAGGGGCGGGCGGCCCCATAGACATTCATTATTCACGGCATGTATACGCCGTGAATAATTGACGTTACTTCTCTCCCCGCTCGCCATTTTGTCTGAGCAGGGATGAGTGACGTTTATATCCATTGTTCTTATGAGAACTGTGGATTACCGTAATGACTGTGGATGTATTTAGCGCCAGTACGGCGACGAAATACGGGGCGAGATACGTCCCAGTTTAACCGTGTGAACATAGCCTTAGGGCATGTTCACACGGCAGATTTGTCTGCGGGTGTCAGTGTGGTTGCCGCGGCCAAAACCTCGTCAAAGCTTTGCCTATCAAACCCCCCTTTTCGCGTATCCGACGAAGGCTTTATCGACGGGTTTTGGCCGGAGCGGTGCCGTGGTTTTGGCGCGCGGGTTTTCACCCATTACATACTAATAGCAGGACAAAACCCCGCGCCCAACCCGCATACACAAAACCGCATCAAAAAGTACGGTGAAACCCACACCGACACCGCGCTGAAGACTCGCTGCAAGAATTGACAGGAGACTTCTCAAAAAACGCGCGGCAAGGCCGCGGCCAAAACCGCGCCTGTGTGAATAGCAAACAGCAGGTGCTACATACGGTAAACCATGTAATGAAACTGGGGGCGTTTGGGGCGAGTTTTGCGTCTGAGGAGTTTTGGCCGCACAGCGGGTCTGCGCGCCGCGAAAAACCCCGAGGCCAATCCCGCTGACAAATCCACAGTAGTAGAACATTGCCCTTGGAGTATTGTTGCCAGGTGAGAGTCAGAGTGACAGTTGGGACTGTTAGGACGAGCAGGCAATCAGGAGAGCTGAAGGTGGCGGAGCTGGAGGTCAGGCCCCTTAGGAGTTAGAAGTATAAGTATGCTCGTTATTTTACAAAAATGATTTCATTTTCCTAATTAAAAATATTTGAGAAGGTGTTTATATTTTAGTCTTCTACTACTTCAGAAGGTTCTCTGGAGGTTCTGTTTAAACTCTATAAGCCCCTCTTACTATGCTCAGAGATTACCTTCACTCAGAATCCTGGACTAAACTCTTCACCAGCTCCGAATTAAATTTTCAAGCAGTTCTGAAAGGTTTCATGAGCTTTATGGTCTTCTGGGAATTATAAAAGTTTAGTAAATACCAAAGCCAGAATGTACCTTTTGATGGCATTACCCCTTTAACCTCCTCCTAACATAGTATGTACATTATATATATATATATTATATATCACATGTAGGTGGTTAAGCAGGACCGGACAAGGCATTTTTTGTGCCCTAGGGAGTACGCCAATGGCGCCCCCCCTCGTCCCCAAAAAAATGCCCCCCATCACAATTCCTCTCACACCTGCGCCGGTATGTCACTAATTTTTCTGGTTATCCCACATAGCTCCCGTCCATCTCTCAGCAGTCACTGCCACAATGGAAATCAAGCCCTGGGACAAATTAGCTTTTTCAAATACGCCTACCCTCCGTATTGGACTAGTGTAATACCCCTAATTAACACGTTCAACAAATAATCCACGATACCTGGAGCAAATCAACCAGACGAAATGATTGTTATAAAAAATACTACCTACAAAACCAAGACCCTAATCTATTACTACTTAAGGATCAAAAATAATCTGACGACCGACCAAAACACCGACTCCCCCACCTCATGTGACTATCCAGTGTACACAGGCTCTGATTTCATTATACCACGCCATTACAGTTGACCAGATAGTGGTAGATTACTAGTGTTGAGCGATTGCGTTGGCTTTCGAGATCGATTCCGATAGTCGATAGTCGGCCCGCATTATCGATAAGGTTTTTCGATAGTGAGCAGTCGATATGCGCAGCACTGACCATTAAGTCTATGGGTAGAGCAACAACCACTTTCATTATTACTTCCCAAACAAGGCTGGAGATTCTGAAATTAACATTCACAACAGTCAAATGGATACGTGCTACTTAGGCAACCAACCACTTAGGTTATAAAAGTCACAGAAAAAAGTCACAGCACCAATTCACTATCCTGTGTCTTGTACCACAGCTGACCCTTAAACTGCATCCTCCCACAAATTTAAAAAAGTGCCAGAAGGCGAGTTTGATCTTGAACCATCATGTTAACTTGACTGGACAATTGATATCCCTGTCCTGGAAAGCAGGCATGAGCCCCAAACCTGCATGGGACACCCCACATTTAAAAAGTGCGGAAAAAGGAGTCTTTAACCCACCATTTTTAGTGAAATGGACATTGACTCTTACCTGTAATAGGAACCCCAGCTTGAGCCACAAACCAGCATGACCCCACACTTTAAAATGTGCCGGAAAACAGGAAAAAATGGAAGAGTATTTCAAACACCCATTTTTGTTTCACTGGACAATGACTATAACTGTCCTGGGCCACAGAACGAGCCCAAACCTGCATGACCCCCACATTTAAAAGTGCCGGAAAAAGGAGTCTTTCAACCACCAATTGTAGTTGGAAAACTGGACATTGAATATACCTTTGTCCTAGGCCACAGCATAGTAGCACAAACCTGCATGACCCCACATTTAAAAGTGCCGGATAAAAAAAAGGAGTCTTTACAACCACCATTTTTAGTTCATGGTACTTGACTTATTACTGTCCTGGGCCACAGCATGTGAGCCCCAAACCGCCTGACCCCCCACATTTAAAAATGTGCCGGAAAAAAAGGGTCTTTCAAACACCATTTTACGTTGAAACTGGACATTGACTATACCTGTCCTGGGCAAACAGCCATGACCCAGGGCCGGAGTTACAGGGGTGCGGTGTGATGAAAGACCAGCTGCGCGTCCGTATCATATTAACACGCATGGTTAAATTGCCCTGATGACGCGCAGCAAGAAAATGTCGTGCTGAAGCAGATTGCGGGAAGCGGAAGTGTGAGAACTCCAGCCTTCCTCTGCTACACTGTCAATAACTGTGGTAGCGCTTGCCACCTCGTTATGATTGTGACCACATTGAGCTTCACTTAGGATATACTGGTTTGGTTAACGCTCATGGTTACACCCCAGGTGCCCTTTATCTTGGCATTTTTTTACTCTCATTTTACTCAACGTGCTGGAGGAAATGGTCTCTGACTACTTGTTCTTCTGTTCCGTGATCAATACTCTCATGTCATCTATGAATACTACAATTTCTGGTAAAGTTTTCCTGATGTACCTCCCTTGTACACAAATTCAGACGGAAATTTTTTTAACGCTATTTTGTACATGCTCAGTGCTTTTTCGTACTTTAATTCTAGAAAACACATTTTTAAAATAGGATGGAATCCCCACATGTCTTTGTTTCTCTTTTTTATTTGTATTTAATGGGTTGTTCAATACCAAGGATTGTTAGAGCATTAGTGTTAAAGATCTTGCAAAAAAACAAGACATTTTGCAATATGTGTCTTCTAACTGTGTCCTACCTATTCTGTTTTGACAGCACCATCACCCTTGAGCAATATGACATTGTGAAAGAACAAATGTCGGTTCAGAACACACATTTTTAGTATAGGACCTGTAGTATAGCTGGACATGTCACAGCAAAATGCCCCCAAAAATTCAAAGCATTGACCCTTGAGCCATTTGGTCAAATTGTGAGAACAAAATGTTTGTTCGAAAACAAACTATTTTAGAATAGGGACCTGTAGCTATAGCTGCATGTCACAGCATAATGCCCCCAAAACATTCAAAGCATGACCCTTGAGCCACTTTGGTCAATTGTGAAGAACTAATGTCTGTTAGAAACACATTTTTTTTATAATAGGAACTGTACAGTATTGATCGCATTTCCAAGCAGCATGACCCAAAAAATTAAACAATGAATTTCTCAGCCAACTATTAACAATTTTGTGAGGGAGAATTGCCATTAGAAGCCACATTTCTGTTACACAGGACCATAATTATCAGCTGTAATCTCCACAGCAAAATGACCCCAAAAAATTTTAATTATGATTCTCAGCCACTATTAAAAATTGTGAGGGTGAGTAATGCCACTTAGATGTCAATTTCTGTTCCAAAGGACATGATTATTGCTGTAATCTCACAGCACATGACCTCAAATACATTCGACAATGCGAAAATAACTTCTTAAGATTAAAAGTGACTGTCAAATGGAATACGGTGATTGTCATGAAAACCTTGCTGTCTTTACAGTCTCTCACAGAAAAACCAGCCAATATTGACATGTTGGGAAATGAGAATAAAATTGCAGTAAGAAATGATCAATTTTAAAAAAAAGTTTTCAAGAACGGACCATTTCTGTTTGAAATAGCGAACTCGTGAAGTTGACTGCAACTAATCGGTGACCTCGGCAATTGGGGCCACAACATCATCAGAGATCCATGCCTGATTCATCTGGATGAAAGTCCAAACGATCCACATTATCTGTGGAAAGACGGATGCGTTTGTCTGTAAGGACTCCTCCGCAGTGTGAAGGTGGCCGCTCAGATATGACGTGGCTGCTGTGCAGGACCAACACCTCTATGGCGTGACGAGGCAGCTCGGGACATTCGTCCATTTTGGAATACCCAGAAGTCTATTGGGTCCGGGAACACATGACAAAAACATCGGTTGTTGAGAGCCAGATAGTGTTGCACCATGATTCGTAATACTGATTCTGTGTGGTTAGGATGTGTGCCTGCATTGCATGCGTTGGTGGATGAGGTGGTAAACAAAGATTGCACAGATTCAACCCATTAGGCTTCTGCCAACCATTGCCTGCGCTGCGCTG
Organism: Phyllomedusa bahiana; assembly: GCA_025379985.1. Classification (NCBI taxonomy): domain Eukaryota; kingdom Metazoa; phylum Chordata; class Amphibia; order Anura; family Hylidae; genus Phyllomedusa; species Phyllomedusa bahiana. Next base: position 57,514 of record JAODAL010008765.1, on the reverse strand, counting down.
CCGCTACGCCTCACTTGGCACTTACTGCTGTACGTCGCTGGATGATGTTCCACCGTGACATTGGGGCAACGTGAAGCTCCCAGGACGCATCAGTTGTCTTCTCAATAGCTTGGATCAATCAGATAGTGTGTAATCTCCATTTCTCGCTGCAGATTGTTTGTACTGCGTTCTTATGTGGGGACTTGTGGGTGTGGGAAGGTACATAAATTAGGTTGGTGCTCGATTTTGTGTTTTTGTACGAGGGGATACCAGGTGTGACGGAGGTGGATTCCTATTGCCGCAGTAAGACATGTTGTTCATGTTTGATGGCCGAGTAATGCGCAGAGGAGTTAGCATGTTGGATAGGAAATGGGGGGCATCCGCAAGCTACTGTGTTCTTTGTGATCGTTAAGCATGTGTTGTAGGCTCCTGATCTTGCCCAAGGAGCGCTCTGGGTCGAGGGGGCTACTAGCAAACTGATCTTCGCTCTTCTTCCTCCTCGCGCCTTACAATGTTCGCGCACAACCTCTTTCCAAGGGCAGAGGACGTTCTGGTAAACCAGGGTAACATCTCGGTGTTCTTGGATTACCTCCTCACCTCCTACCTCTCCTCTCGCTGCCTATGGCACAGCTTCAAACACAGCACCTGACTTGCCTGAGATGATGCACCCTGAGAGCTGATGCGCCACCTTGCACTAGCTATGGTCCCCAACCACCTGCCTTAATGGAAGACGATGAAATGACAATTGTGAATCTGATCGGGCCATTGTGGATTTGACGGAGAGAAGGCTCCGTGTCTGCATCTGTGTCCGTCTCCTACTCCGTCGCTGGCGCAGGACCTGGTTGTTTCTGAGTGTCCAACGCAGGTTCCAGAATAAAGATCACCACAATGCTCATGCTGCCAAGGGCATTGTCACCGCATGACCATATTGGTGGCTTCTTCAAAAATGGCAAGAATGGTGCAGAGCTCTTTCCACATGCCTCCACTCTCGGTGGTTTTAAACACCCCGAGGGTCCGTACGCTGATTGTAGGCTCATGTGTCACTTCGTTACCTGCGTAATGGCATATTGCGATGCTGCCACAATAGCTGGACTGCATGTGGAGGGTTGGAATTCCAGGCATGTGTTGCCACGTCAACAATGAGACGGTTGACGGGGAGGCTGAGCTGACGCTGCAGCGCAGTCCAGGCGGGATCGACAGCAGGGGTCGCACCCCACACCACACCATAACGGCGGTAAGCTTCCCAACTTGGACTCAGAACCATCGAGCCTCTCTTCGCAGCAGGCCCAGTCACAGACCAGGGTTTTAGCTAACTTTAGAAATTCTTCTTCTGGACGACCCTGGATTCAGACTATGTTGCAGGACAACGGGAATCGTGTCCTATGCCATCTAAAATGATCTAAGCGCGGCTCCCAGCAGATTTCGCCCGTTATCGCACTCACACCTGCTCAAGGCCAAGGTTTTTTGATACAACCCAGCCAGACGATTCGGTCTCGTTGCGTGGATAAGAGAGACGTCCAAGCTTCACCTGGGACCTGTGTTTTAAGCCGTGGTAAAACGGTCTCCAAGGCACAGCAATTAATTTCAACACGGGCTCTGGGGTTAGCTCATTCTGGTGCACGGAGGCCAACCCGCTGAAGCCCCCCCCCCCCCCCCCCCCCCCCCCCACACCCCCTCCCCATACCCCCCCAACAGAGGAACGCTTGGTGGGGTATAAGTACAGCCCTGCTAACGATTGCACTGCCCTGATTGGTTGGTTTTGGCTCCAGTAAGGGGTTCAAGACGCGTGTGAGTCAAAACCATCAGCGTGTGCGAGCCTGAGAGCCACCGTCACACCCCACGAGACATCCACCCAGTCACCAGTGAGCTGTCACAGAGTATAGCGGCCTTGGCCGTGCTTACTAGCTCCATGTGTCGGTTGTAGATGGACTTTCCGGACACAGATATGCCAGAAACAACGCGTTGAAATTTTAGATGTGGACACGTGGTGGCCAGGGCGAGGGACGGCTTTTTGGCAATAGAAATGCTGCTCGGATCTGGTATTGGGGGCAAGCGGAAGGGCCATGTGCGGAACCATCTTTGTGTCCAACCAGACGGCACAGGCAACATGTTCAAAAGGCCAAAAAAGCGCCTAGCCATGCCGACATTCAGGCTTTTGGCTTTGGGATGGTTTGGGTAGAAGTTGTTTCTTCTGCTCCCAAACACTGGAAAGACAGAGAGGCCTGCCTGCTAGACTGGCCGACTGTTTACGGGTGCAGGTCGTTCAAAACTGGCGGAAGGAGAAGGGGTAGGATGGGTTCTCTGGTGGTGCTGGTGGTACATCGGGCGACGGTGGAGGCTGAATCGGTGGCTCTGATCCTGATCATGACTTGAGAGACATAGGGCAGCTGACGGGAGGGGGGGGGGGGGGGAAAAACGCTTGGGTGGCTGAGAGAGGAGGAGGCGGGAGGACAGGAGGGTGTGACAGTGGTTGGGAGGCCGGTGTCGGTTGCCTTTTTTGGCGCTCTTCAAGAGTTCTCCATTTCAACTCTGATTCGCTGCATCTGACTAGACATGTTGGTGCGTGGTTAAACAAAAGGATCATGCCTTACTTAATGCGTTTACGGCAAAGTGTGCATATTGACAACGCTGGGTGCAAATAGGCAATAAACTAATTTATTCTTTATATTATTTACAAAATTACTTTAAACGTCTTATCTATCTATTCATTTAAAAAAATCTTAAAATTACCTCTCACCCACTCGTCTAGTGCCGCCATTTCCCTCTAACATCACCTCACCCTCAATCACATCTCCTACCTCTCTATGTAGAGTGTATAATTATTACTATAGTTTATATATTCCGTTTAGATATACTTTGACAGTTTGTCATGTTCGCGTGTATCATGTATAATGATGTGATATATTAGCAATATACATCAAGTATCTAATATTCATCTCCGCTGCTAGGCGTGGAGTGGAGGAGGCGCGAGTTTGAGTGGAAATATCGCGTATCAATCTCCTATTAGAAATTCATCCGCTCATAATCTATTATTATATTATGAAGGACGCTCGCAGATCTGTGTTTTTCCTCTTAGCGTTTGTCATGTCTGGTGGTGCTATTGACTTCTCCTTATTTATTCTTATATATTATGTCAATTATGGTAGTTTAGTGCGGTTTGTCATATGAGGGGGTATCAGGAGATTTGGGGGGTTATGTGTTGCCTACCCCGCTGGCCCCGCCGGGTTGAATTGTGGCATCCCGTGTCTCGGCTTGTGGGAGACGGCCGTTTTATTTTGATTTTTCTTGCTTTGTGGCTGTTTGGGTTGGTGGGGCATGTTGCCAGGGGAATTGGGATTGCGGATATGGGGTCGTGTTGTATTCGGTTTGTAATTTACTAGTATCTAGTACAGTGTTTATATATACACCGAAGTTTTTCTTATTCACTCCCTGTGTAGGATGGCATCAGTAACTCTGGCGTCAGAGCACGCGAAAAATCATCCTTTTTGGCCTTGATCTTTTTAACAGAATCTGACCCCCAACGCACTTTTTGTCATCAAGTGGTCTTCAGAAAATGGATTATCCTACAGTGGTGGGTACCTCGAGTTGACTTTGGGCTGCTTCATGTTGGACACAGATGCTGATGGATGCTGATGAAGACATTTGTGGCCGTGACTGCGAGGACGAGGAGGTAAGAACTGCTAGATGAGGTTTGCATTAACCACTGAAGGACAGATTGGCGACGAAGCTGTTCCGTTACTTAGGATTACAGGGCCCTGACCATGCGATGAAGGCCTGACGGTCCTGCAAATGATGATCCGATTGCATGCGTGTTGTCGCCAGCACTGGATCGAGCACCTTCTCTCGAACTCTAACTCCTTGTGCTACCACTCTTTGCTCGTTGACCACTGCATTTCGCTCCATTGGTCATGCGGAAATATAAAAATCTGAGAAGGTTATGGAATAGCTTTTGGAAAAGTCTTTATTAAAAGACGGCAAAATCACAGCTATTCCTCAAATCCCTCTAATCAAAACAAAATTGCTTAGGATTCCAATTTAACTGCAAGGTGTCTTATCAACAAAATTGGAGCTGGTCAAAAGTCCAAAAAAAACACGTTTCTGTTATGTTTTGGTATAATAAACGGTATTTTTTGCATCCTTTCAATTCATCCTGTGGTGGAATACAGAATTTGCTTTTTTAAGATTTACGTAGGTGCTGGTCAATGACAGTGCTGGGGTGGCAAAAGTCAAAAAACACGTAACTGTGATGTTTTCGTACGATACAGGTATTTTTGGCACAAACAACTGTTGCTGACTTACAAGATTGCTGGATTGTTAATTTAAGTGCAAGCGTGGGATATATCAACAGTCACAGGTTGTAATGGCGTAAAAATTGAACACCTATCTGAATTGTATATGATAATAAAAGTGGAGTTTTGCAGCTAACCAAAGAGACCTGCTGATATCCTAGAAAAATGGTGTTCATCCAATCATAAGTTCAGGCTGCCCAATATCCAGGAAAATATTTCAATAGCAAACTGTTAATAATAATGATATTCCAATACACTGTCTTACACTAAAGGTCTCGGTGAACTTTATCCAGTGTTCTTTATAGATATGAAGCTTGTCTGTGTTCGCACGCTGGGGGGCCCCTCCCCGTCACCCCACCGCGTGAATTTACAGCGGTAAGATTCTGCTTAAAATTCTCTAGCTAAATACATAATAAAACTGTTCAATCCCTATGTAATATATTGGCAAGGATACAGCTAAATTAGTAGAGGTTTTCTTCTGTGCAGAAATAGACTAATTTCGCCTGAGTATGTTTGGCCACAGGCAGAACGCAGGTCTCATCCCTATGAGTCGCTGAGAGACACAGAGGCTGAAACAGGAAACGTGTCTGTTCTATGTAAAAACGAACTGGTCATGTGATTTTTTCCAGCCCCAACTCCCCCTCCGGCAACCATACACATCCCAGTCATTGACAATCGTACACACATCTCACCCTGGTCTATTCTGTAATCTGATTTGCTGGCGCCAAAGATTACAGAAGCGGCCGAAAAAAGGCGTGATCCTTAAAATAGATTGATGCACGTTTTTAACCTTAATTATCGCATGATCAAATTTCGATACTAAAAACCTTGCCGATTTAATTTGCGTAAAAATCGCTAATAGTATTTTATATTTGTTGTAGACCCCTTTTGCAAAAAATCTAAGGATTAAATGCTTTACTTTAGTGACCACAGGGACGTCTTTTCTGATCGCGTGTTCACTTTCCTTTTCTTCCCCATCGGTCCAACCTTCATGTGATTGCTCCCGGCCAATCTCCCCCCCCTGCATTTTTGGAAAACAAATATTTTAAATCCTCACTTTTCCGCACCCCTTAATTATAGGTAAAAAAGTCCCCTCAGTTGAAGGTATTGTTTTTGGGGTACCTCAGGCGGTATATAGAATAGGGTCTCTAGGAGGTTATTAGCTATAGGGGCCCAGGAGGTATTAGGGGCAAAAGGCAGGTATATAGCTTGGGGGCTCAGGTCAGGCCTTGTATTAGTAGGGGCTAAGGCAGGCTTATGGGCCCTTCGGGCAGGCTTTTGGGGGCCCACAGGCGGCTATGGGGGCCAAGGCAGGTTATGGGGCTACAGGCAGGCTTTAGGGCAAAGGGAGGCGTTATGGGGGCCACGGCAGTTTTATGGGGGCCCGGGCGGTTTTTAATAGTTCCCAACTTTGAAATGAAAAAGCAGGGAATTAGTGGGCGGCGCGGTGCGCGCCGCGGCAAAATTTGATGGACCGCCATCTTGTTTGGGATACCACGCCCCCTTTAAAAAAAGCCACACCCACTCCCCTAACTGCTAAGGCTTTGGAAGAAAGCAGGTGATGCCCTTATAGCCAGGTAGGGGAGCCCCCCCTAACCAGGTGTGCCCCCCTTTCAGGCCGGTAGATGCCCCCCGTAGCCAAAATAGATGCCCCCTCTGTAGCCGGTAGAGCCAAATTTGTAGCCCGGTATATGCCCCCTTTGTTAGCCCGGTAGGTGCCCCCATTGTTTTCCATGTAGGTGCCCCCATCTGTTAGCCCGGTAGGTTCCCCCCTTGTTAGCCAGGTAGGTGCCCCCATTGTCAGCTAGGTGGTCCCCCTTTTTCCAGGTAGTGCCCCCTCTGTTTTCCAGGTGTGCCCCCATTGTTTGCCAGGTGATTCCCCTTGTTGCCCCGGTAGATGCCCTCTGTTGAGGTAGTGCCCCATCGGTTTGCCAGGTAGTGCCCCCCCTCTGTTACCCGGTAGTGCCCCCATCTGTTAGCCAGGTAGTGCCCCCATTGTTAGCCAGGGAGTGCCCCCAAACTGTTTGCCAGAGTGGCCCCCCTCTGTTTGCCGGGGTGCCCCTTTTTGTTGCCCCGGGGTGCCCCCCCTTTTTGGCCAGGTAGTGCCCCCCGTTGGCCAGGTGTGCCCCATTGTTAGCCAGGTAGTGCCCCTCTGTGCCCGGTAGTGCCCCTCTTTGCAGGTAGATGTCCCCCCTTTTTGCAGGTAGTGCCCCCCTTTTTTGCCCGGTAGATGTCCCTTGTTGCCAGGTAGTGCCCCCTCTGTTGCCGGGAGTGCCCCCCCTTTTTGCCCGGAGTTGCCCTCTCTGTTAGCCAGGTAGAGCCCCCTAAAACTAATAAAAAAACAAAAATAAAATCACTTACCTTACCGGCTCCTGCAGCGTGGGGCCAGCTCCTGCCCGATTTTCAGCGGGCAGGGGGAAGTGGAGCAGCGCGCGTCACCCCTGCAGCCGCGGTCACTTCCCCCTGCACGCTGACCTGTTTTGTGCGGGTCCCCCCCGGGCCCGTAAACGGGGGGGGGGGAGGGGGAGCGCCCCCCTGCCTCCCCCGCACAGTGGACGCGGGGGGTGAGCGGCCGTGCGGCCGATTCACCGCCTGTGGAGCGGTCCCGCGGGCAAGAGTAGCGCACCGCGCTATCTTGGCCGGGGTAATTTAAAAGGGCCCCCCCCCTGCAGGGGGCGGGAGGAATGCCCAAATCCCCGGAAGGGGGGGGGGGACCCCAAATGCGGGACCCCCCCGCCAAAAAGGGAGGGGGTTGGCATGTATGGGCTTATAGGGCCACAGGGAGGCATAAGGGGGCCCAGGCAGGCATATAGGGGCTACAGGCGGCATATAGGGGCTCAGGCAGGCTTTTGGGCTACAGGCAGTCATTTTAGGGGCTACAGGAGGCTTTTAGGGGCCACGGCAGGCTTTAGGGGTACAGGCAGGGTATGGGGGCCCACAGGGGGTAAAAACAACAACATTCATACTTCTGCTGCCCCGGGGCGCGCGTCTCTTTGGGCCCGCCTCCCGCGCCCGGAGCTCCCCCGCAGTCCCCGGGCGCAAAAGGGATGGACCGCTATGCGCCCCAGGAGAGGCAGGTGCGATGCATCCTTTTTTCGCGACGCTGCCAGCGAGGCCGCAGGAGCGGGGGGGCCTAGGCTATGGGACCCCGGGGGCCCGTGTGTTTGGGCCCCCCGGTCACCGGGGATCCAGCGATCTCCGGGGGGGGCCCGACAGTCTGCGGGCGGGAGGCTCGCTTCTGCTCCACAGATGCGGTCCAGGACCGCCGGCGCTTGGCCCTGGGGAGCGGCCTGGAGCCCGGCGAGGGTCGGGGCCCCGCCTGCGCCCTTGGGTAGGCAGAGGAGGCGCCCTAGGGGTCGCTCCCTTTGGGTACCCCTCTCCGGCCTGGTGGTAAAGGGGTTTTGGAGCAGGTTCATTAGCTGAGTTCACTGCATTCACAGCCGGTACCAGTTATCACTTACACCTAGCATCTGCCTTCATTAGCCAGATTCAGATATAACCCAGCCATCTAACTACTCAAATATTGTAGCATAAAAAGTCAAAACTGAATGATATTTTGCATTACTAAATGTAATAGTGAACAAGCGATTGTACCCGCTTAGTGGTCAAATACTTCAGTAGGACTAAAAATAAACAAACAAGTAATAATAAAAGGTAAAAAAAGTTTTAAAAATATAAAAAATATCAAAAGTTAAAAACAACCTCTTTTGCAAATAAAAAAAGGGAAGAAGTTATACATAATTGGTATCTCCGCATCTATAAAAATCTGATATAATCAGCATTATCAAAGACTGAGAATAAGTTCCTGAGGCCTGGAGGGGCCGAGAAGAGGGAGGGCACAAGAGCGAAAACGTGCCTCTCTGCTGTTCGAGCAACAGTCAAAGTCACAGTAACGCTGCATAATCAGCCACCACTGAAAGCACACAGTGGTGGTCAGTAACCAAGGAGACAAAAGAGCAAGTTAAAAGGTGCCCAAAAGGTCTGTATTGGGTAAAGCATAAATATTTTTTAATAACATGCATTTTGAAATTTGCTTTTTTTTACCGGAATTGGCCTTTCAGCAGCACTTGCTGTGACGGGGATACCCCTTTAAGATAAAACATTATTTAGCCTGCCAGCTGAACACTATTTAAAAAAAAACAATGCCCCCCTTTGCTTCACCTCTTCAAAAACTTAGAATAAAAAGTTATACAAAAAATTATATGTATCCAAAAAGGTACCAATAAAAACGTCCTCTCACTTCACAAAAAACAAGCCCTCAAATAGCTGTGTAGATAGAAAAATAAAAAAAAAGTTATTTGTCTCAGAAAATAGTTATACAAAGCAATTTTAAAAAATGAAAAGATTACAAAAAACTTACCGTAATTAAAATAAGTAATTTATGTTACACAATGACCTTTATAAAAGCAACCTCCCCCCACCCAAAAAAAAAAAAAAAGGCACCATTGCATTTGGGTGGATTTTTCCAGTACAATATGTAATACAGTAAATGGTACCATTAAGACATACACTCCGTCCCACGTATAAACAAAGTCTTTGTAGACAGAAAAATAAAAAGTTATAGCTCTTTTTCACTACACAATTAGATTGATTATTTTGTTACAAGACATCTCCCAAATTACCAATAGTACCAAATATATGTGGTAACAGTACCAGCAGTAGTACCAAAAATGCCTGCAGTAGTAATATGTAGCACTAGCAGTAGTACATAAATAGCACCAGCAGTGGAACCAATAGTGTAGTAACAACAGTAGTACTATTAATGTCAGCAGTAGTACCAAAACTGTAGTACAAGCAGTAATACACAAATGGTCCCAGTAGTACTACATAAATAGTAATACATAGCACCTGCAGTAGTACATACATGGCCCCAGCATGTCACGCAACTCAGTTGAGAGGATGGTAGATCCACTGGTGTTTATGAAGCCTACGCCGGGGAGCAGAGTCTAAGTGGCCTCTTGTCTTCACCGGCGCCCACCGCAAAGCAGGAAGGGTGTTGCTGCATGGAACCCCCAGGTCGCTAACCCTGGCGCCGGTTCTAGCGATGACCGCCGAAGTTGGAGACACTGGAACAGGCTGGAACGCAGAGTAGCAAGGCAGACAGACAGATAGGCAGGCATGAACAGGAACCACATCAGCGGACGATGGTCAGACAGGCTATAGTAGGATAATAGGGCAAATAGTAGCATAGAGAAGGTTCGCTAGGGAACACACAAGGAACACCACTAGGTAAATTTCACCAACAACTGGCGCGATTGGCAGGAAGAGGAATCCCTATAAAGCTCAGAGTAGAGGAAGAATACCTGTTGCGCGCTGGCCCTTTAAATCCAGAAAACCAATGCGGGCTCACCTCTAGTGGCTGGCTGAGGAAAGTGCATTTGGAAGCAGAGACATGCGCAGGACCGAGGGAAGCAGGTCAGGTGAATATAGACGCTGCAAGAGGAGAGCCGGGAGTGACCACGTGAGACATGCTGGTAGCCAAGAGGGGAGCACGGTCATGTCATGGGTGTCGGGCCACAGCACGTGACATGACACAGCAGTAGTAGCAATACTATAGTACAATCAGTAGTATGTAAATGGCACCAGTAGTAGTATCAATACTACAGTATTGAAGTAGTACACAAATAGCACCAGCAGTAGTACCAATACTGTAGTGCCAGTGGTACAAATACATAGCACCGGCAGTAGAACATAAATGGCACCAGCAGCAGTACCATTACTATAGTATAAGCAGTAGTACATAAATGCCAACAGTAGTACCTGCAGTAGTACACAAATGACACCTGTAGTAGTACATAATTAGTAACAGCAGTAGCACATAAATAGCACCAGAAGTAGAAACAATACCAAAATACCATAAGTAGCACCTTTAGGCCGTGTTCACACGGCTTATTCACGGCGGATTTGTGCGCCGTATTGAGCGCACAAATCCGCCGTGAATACGGGGCGGGCGGGGGCGGGGCCGGAGCGCGGCGGGGGCGCCGCTCCCGGCCCCATAGACAATGCATTGTTTTACGCGCGTCCCGCATCGGAAATAATGTGCATGTCACTTTCTCCCCCGCGGCGGATTTGCCGAGCGGGGAGGGAGCACGGATTCCACTGTTCTCTATGAGAGCAGTGGATTACCGTAATGACTCCGACGGATTGGCGCCGTATTGAAGCGCAAATCCGGCGCGGAATACGGCGCCAATCCGTCGGCAAATAAGCCGTGTGAACGGGGCCTTAATGTTAGCAGTAGTAAAACATGCAGTAGTTCCATCAGGCACTAGGAACCAGCATCTGGGATTATGTACAGATCGTGGCCATCATGCCTCCAGCACTTATGAGGGTTTTCAAAACAACTTGCAACCACTAAACAGTTGGCAGATTTGTATCATAAATCTGTTGGTTGTCTGGTGTTTGTTATATCTTTGCACGTGTGATGTTTTAGTTATATCTCACAGTTATATATCATATGTGATTAGCAGGGGCGTAACTAGAGAAGCCAGGGCCCCAAAGCAAACTTTTGGATGGGGCCCCCGGCCCACCCCTCCCCTGCCTGCATCCCTGACCACGACCATGTACCAGGACTTGTTGTTAGGTAATGTAGATAATCAAGGGGCAAATACCTCACATAATACATATCACCCATCTTCTGCTACCAAACAATCCACTATACCAAAAACCCAATATTACCCAATAACCCTACTAATATGGAGGTGGATGTATACCGCCAGAATGACCAAAAAATTACCACCACATATTGACTGAATTATAACCCTACACTATTATTGATTCCAGTACATAAAGACAATGAGTACCGCCATACCATATAGTGACCAAATAGAGGTATATACTAGTGTTACACTGCTCTGCGACGTTATATTACCTCCATACCGTGACCATTCTAGTGGTAGACACAGTGTACACAGGGCTCTGTAGACATATAGTGATTACAGTGTAGGTACTTACAGGTGACGTTTTTTGTCGAGTCGTTGATTTCCCCTTTGTTCTGCATACTGGTCCAGTCCGCCATCATGACATTTCGCCGACCACCTTGTCCTGGAGATTTAGGACACAAATATCTTAGATCCTGACTTTTCCACCTGCCCCCTGGCTATATGTGGTCCATTTAGGAGGCAGGGTTTAGGTAGCCTTTAGCTATAGGGAGATCCATACTGGTAGATAGGGGTTAGGTGGGTATAGGGGCCATCATATAGGTAGGGTTTAGGTAGTAAAGGGGCCCCATATAATTAGACAGGCAGGAGGCTTCGGGGGGCTATTTAGGTAGGCAAGTTTAGCGGGCTATAAGGGTCTATATAGGCAGACAGGCTTTCACGGTTAGCTATAGGGCTATTCAGGCAGGCAGCTTTAGGGGGCTATCTAGGCAGCTGGGGGGTCTAAAGGCAGGCTTAGGGGGTACTCACGACAGGTTTAGGGGGGGTATTATTACTGCCTGGGCTTATTAGGGTGTATAGGAAGGAATAGGGGGCTGTATAGGCAGCTTTTTTTAAAGGGGGTATATGGCAGGCCTTAGGGGGTGTTTAGGCAGGCTAGGGGTGTATAGGCAGTTTTAGGGTGTGTATAGGCTGGCTTAGGTGGTGTATTAAGCAGGCTTAGGGGTGTATAGGCGGTTAGGGGGTTGTATAGGCAGGCTTAGCGGGGGGTATAGGCAGGCTGTAGGGGGTTATAGGCAGGCTTAGGGGAGTATAGGCAGGCTTGGGGGTGTATAGGCAGGTCTAGGGAGGTGTATACGGCAGGCTTGGGAGGGTGTATACGGCAGCTTAGGGGTGTATACGGTGGGCTTAGAGGGTGTATACGGCAGGCTTAGAGGGTGTATACGGCAGGCTTAAAGGGTTATACGGCAGCTTTTTTTAAAGGGTTGTATAGGGAGGCTTAGGGGGTTGTAGCAGACTTAGGGGCAGGTAAAATAAGAAATAAGTCTACTCACCTCTGTCCACGGCTCCCCCGATGCGCCGCTCGCTCGGTCTCCTACTGTTCCCTGCAGCCTTTGCGCTCAGCTCGGAGGGGCGGCGCGGTGATGTGACGTCCACGCTCGCGCCCTCGTTGATCACAAAGTTCGGCAGGGGAAAGTAGCAGAGCGCATCGTCGCTCCGCTCTGCTACCCCCTGTTAGCGATGGCTCTGAACGCTCGGGCCGGTGGACCCAGGCGTTTCAGAGGTTGCACGCAGGCGGGCCCCGCACTCCTCCCCGCCGCAGTGACTGTTAAGTTCACTGCCGGGCGGGCACAGGGAGCGGACTATTACGCAGGGTATGCGGACACAATAGCAGCTGCCCGGGGCGCAGGCCCCTGAGCGCACGGGGCCACCGGAGCAACTGCTACGGTTTGCTAACCCGGTAGTTACGCCCTGGTGATTAGTTTATATTCCATGAGATGTATATTAGTTACATATCATATTGAAGTATGGTTGTTTTGATATTAGTTCTATAAGTGGTGCAGTTACCATTTTATTATCCCCTAAAGTAATAAAAATATATGTTTCAGCGAAGACAAATTCATATAAGTTTTGCTCTGATTTGGACCTTAGATCTGTATAGTACTTTTCATTCCCTGATGAACCTGTGTGATTGACCTGGGAAAGGCGTAGAAGTTGTAAGTCATCATTTTTTTGTGTTTGTTATTTGTTTTGGTCTTATCTGGGAAATTGTGTGGTGTAAATCTTGCTATTTAACCTCAATAATGTTTAATGGCAGGATTTCATCTGTGTTTAGGGTTATAGCAGGATTTTTTGTACCAGTAGGTCAGGTTCCAGTTCGGGGGTTGCCTTTAATCTGTTTATAGGTAAGCAAGAATGTTTTTCTCTTTTCTTTTCTTCTGTGAAGGTGGAAATTAGGGTTAATGTTATATTTTTAATAATTCAGTTTAAACTCCAACAAAAAAGCAAAGGCACATTGAATTTTCTTTCCTGTTTACCCACATAAGAATCTGTTTTTTCTGAGGGGGAGGGGGGAAGGCAAGAGGGGGACTGACACTTTGGCATGTATTAATTTATTATTTGGCCCCATTTCAAATGGAATTTTCTTCACTGGACAATCCCTTTAAGTAGAAATACATTTCTGTGGTACGTTATCCCATAGACATCTGTCACACCAAGTACGGAACCTGTTATTAAAATTCAATGGAAAATTTAATGCAGTGTATTAATAGGTTAGTAGGATATACTAACTTTTTGTGCATTGTCATGCATGTAGTATCTACAGAATGTATTTAACAATATGGCTCCAACTACTTTTGAGTAGTGCGGACATGTATGAACGGGCTTTTCGCTGTTTTTAGGAGTAAACTGCGCCTCCGGCCCGAATCCCCTGTTCGGATGCAGGGATGCAGTGTTAGGCGCAGCGTTTCGCCACTTCATCTGCACCAGCATGAAAGGGGCGGGGGCAGTGGGCGCGGTGTTGGCGGTTCCGGGGCAGGACGCTCGGCGCGCTCAAAAACTCCGAGGCATGTACGATGGCGGACTCGCCAAAGACGGCGCAATTGCAGCGCTCAGAAGCTCGACAAGCACAGTCATAGATTATTTTGGGTCTAAATGCTGGCGGCGGCGAAGTGAAGAGAACGGAAAACGATGGAGGAAAGCATACAGAAGATCACAAAATATATCTCGGCGCTCCGCTGCCGTGCAACATGGGGTCTGATTCCAAAAAAAATTGCCTTTATAAAGGCGGATAAACTATTGTCAGAAAAGAGCTCCACCTCAAAAATAAAAATATTTTAAAAAAAATCACTTTCCAAAAATCTTAGAACGGCGCATATCAGGAAATTAGGATATTGGAAATTGCCGGGAAATACAGTTTAATTCAAATGCTGAAAGCTATTTTGCAGTGGTCAATTAAAAACTGCCAATCAGGAATAGAAGCGACAGTTAACCATTAAAACCTATGGAGAACTATTGACCAATTAGAAAGCCAAGGCGCGGACAGTTCAAAATACAGTAAAAATGCAGAAAAGGTCTGATTGGCTGAGCTAGCGGGGGCTTGGCTATCTCGGCCATTGTAGAATAGTGACAACAGGGACCATGTATAACCTATGTAGAGTTGGAACCCAATCAAAATCAAGGCGGGACAGTTCAAAATACAGTAAATTGCTGAAAAAGAGCTGTTGGCTGAGCTAGTGGGGCCTGGCATCCAGCCAAATCAAGCGCGAGCTACTTCTCCATGGTAGTCTAATGGAGAGATGGTGGCTGGTGTGCGGGCGCAATGCATTCTCGGCTCTCAGTGCCGTGCGGCATGGAGTATGAATAAAAAAAACATTTTTTATTTGTTGTAAAATATCCTCTGAAAAGAGCTCAAACATTTATAAACATATAATCAATTCTATCCCGAACCAACGCGTTGTCGCGAGACCGGCGCTAAATCGTGGAATTCAAATAGAGAGAAATTCCGGAAATACTGTAATTCAAATTCTGTAAGCTATTCTCATTGGTCGGATAAACCAGCAATCAGAATAGGAGCGACAAAGGACCCATTATATCCTATCGCGAGGAGTTTTGACCAATCAAATCGAAAGGCGTGGCAGTTCAAAAATACAGCTAAAAATACAGATAAGAAGTGATTGGTTTTTTTTTGTTGAGTAGCGGGGGCTTGGCTATCTTGGCCAATCAGAGCGCGAGCTACTTTCCCATTGTAGTCTATGGAGAGATGGGTGCAATGCAATCTCGGAGACTCACGCCGTGTGCGATGGAGTATAAATAAAAAAAAATCATTTTTATTAAGTGTTTAACATTATCAGATAAAGCCGGGAAACCTTCTATAAAAATAAATCAGGTTAATTCCTAACAACGGTTTGTCCCCGGGGCCCCGCGCTACATAAGGAATTGCAATAGGGGGAAATTGGGGAAATACCGAATTAAATTGTTTAACCCTTTTCCCGATTGGTGGGCAAAGCAGCCAACAAATAGGAGCGACAAAGACCCTTAAAAACCAATGGAGGAAAATTTGCCCAATAGAAAGGAGTGACGTGGCCCATTCTAACTATGGAGAAAAATTGAAGTTTTTGAATGATGTATTTCCGGAAATTCTCTCTATTGAAATTTCCCGAGTGGCCGGTTCGGCGACAAAACCGTTGTTGGATTGAATTGTTTATTTTATAGAATGTTGCTTTTTTTTCAGAGAATATTATCATTTTAATAAAAATTGTTTTTTTTTATTCTACCCATGCCGCCCGGCGCTGGGCGTGATTGCATTCCCGCCCCATCTCTCCATAGACTATAATGGGAGAAGTAGTCCGGTTGTTTGGCTGCATGCCAAGCCCCCGCTGCTCAGCCAATCAGCTTTTTCTGCTTTTTTTTTTACCGTTTTTTTAAATTGTCCCCCCTTTGATTCATTGGTCAATATTTCCCCATAGGTTTTAAGGGTTTCACTGTCGCCCCCTTTCTGCCGGTTTCGCCGAAAAAGGGAAATACTTTCGAATTTAAATTTACTTATTTCCCCGGAAATTTCCAATATCCGAATTCTTGATGGAGCGCCGTTCTAGTTTTTGGGGAAAGTTTTTTATGTATTTTTTTATTTTTGAGGTTTGAGCTCTTTTCTGAAAAATGTTTTCCGCCTTTAAAAAGGCGATTTTTTATTATCTCCACACGGACATCTTTAATGTTTCTCGCGTTCTCCACCTGTCTCGCATCGGAATAATTGAGGCGCAGTCCCCCAATGCCCCCTGTCCCCCCTGGCCATGCCCCGCACTGTGCCCCCACATAGCAGACGAGGGGAAATTTTCCCCCATGTATGAGCCCCTCTCGGACGGGAATCTTTGGGCAGCCCCCCCACTGCGCCCAAGTCCCCGCATGCGCCCCCCACACTGGGGAGGGCGGCAGATTTTGCCCCCATGTATGAGTGCACTACCTCGGGCGGCAATCATAGGCGTAGCACCGCACTGCGCCTAATCCTGCACTGCGCCTCAAAAAACTGGGGGGGCGGCTTTTAATATAGTATGAGCGGCCCCCGTGGACATAAATCAGGCCCCGTTTCACCGGAAAACCCGGGGGAAAGGTCCCCCGACGTGGCGGATTCATACATGTCGCCCATAGTTTTCTCTGATTTAATCTTTACTCTCCTTTCGGTTTCCCTTTTCAATACTTTTTGTCCAAATTTAATTTCAGAAAGTTTTAGGATGTATGGTTACTCTACTGAAGGGTGCCTTTTTGCTTAGTACCACCTAATAATTGTGGAGAGGCGAGATTTAAAAGGGGGGTCGCTTTAATGAAATACACTGCATTTACACAAAAACCCCTGTATATTTTACTAGCGTTTACTTTTACAAATACCTAAAAAAAAAAAAGAAAAAAAAAAAAAAGATTTCAAACTACATAATTTTTAAAAGTTACCCCATAAAAAAAAAAAGTCGAATTTGTCTTTGGTCAGTTACCTCACTTTTGCTATAAAATTGGAAATTTAAAAGGGGGAAAAATCATATGCACCCAAAATGGAAAATGCTACAAATAAAAACTCTAACCTCATAATAACTTATCCCTGACACAGCTTAGCTGACAGAAAGGTTATTGGTCTAAGAAAAAATGGTAAAACACATTAAACACTCTTTATAAATCTGGTATGAATGAAATTCTACATATAGTAAGTTTCCACAAAAATAAACCCCAAAAATGAGTTTATTTCCCTGTTTACTGTTTAGGTTTTTGTTTTTTGGGTTTTTTTTTTTTTGAGGGAAGGGAGAGCAGACACTTTGGCTGTATGGGGCCCTGAAATTCCTCATGGTGGCCCTGTGTTTAGGAAACCCTCAATAAAAAATCTGTTCTGTGTAGATTACAGCACAGATTTGCTATTGAGGGCTACACAGCGCTGGGTACCGTTGGATTTTCGTGAGAGTCAAAATACTGGATCTGCTGCAAAACCGACCAAAATCCAGCACTGTGTAGACATAGCATGTCTTTCAAAATCTTCTTAGAGCCTACTCTCCTTCACTGAGTTTTCCTCCTGTGCCAGGACTGATGCACTACTGAAGCTACAGGTATTGTATATCTTGGTGTAATTTCCCACATCTAAGGCCACATGTTTGAAAACTGTCTAGGTCTAAGACTTACTTTGTTGCCCATAGCAACCAGAGTTCCCCTTTCATTGCATATAGTACTCTTAAAAAAATGAAAGGGGAACTCTGATTGCTATGGACAACAATGAAAGTCGTAGACCTAGACCGTTTCATACATGTTCTTTCTAGGTCTATAGGCAGCTGAGCAGTTACTCAGTATGTGTATATACTGACATAAAAAATGACTACATTGTTTGTATTCCTTACAGATACATATGATTTCCATAATGGTAGCTATCCAGGCACATAATTCTCATGGTGAAGCCAAGAACACTGACATTAAATACAACAAAGGAGTCCAAGTCCCATCCATTTCTGCAATAAATATAATAATTTTATTTATTTTATTCTGTTTCTGAAAGCAGTGTTCCAGGAATGAATAATTTGTCCTGTCTATCAAATCAGATATCTACCATGAATATGCCTAACAGAGTAGATTTGTCTATCCTGACATATAGTGATTAATGATGAAGTGGAGAAATTGTAGAAGAAAAATATAGATTTTGTCTCCATATTACCATTTATCCTGAGTTCTTCATATACTGTATAATCCACTCTAAGGTGAATAGCAATTTTTTTTTTTTTTAGTTTTATTATGTTTTCCTTATGGCACAAATGACATCCAATTTATTGTGCAACTCAATATAGTTACAGGAATGCCAAATGTAAATGGCTTTTAATGTCCTACTATTTTTGCACAATAAAAACATAACTTTTTATTTTTCCATAAATAAAGCTATGACATGGTTTGTTTCTTGATGGGATGACCTGTTGTTTTCACCAGTGTTGTTGGCCTACATAGGACCTTTTGCTTTATTAAGTTAACTCATTAATTCCTCTGAGAAAAAAAAAAACACTATTTAAACTTTTGTGTATGTGTGTGTGTGGGGAGGAGTTTTAACATATGAGGTAAATAACATATGTGAGTTGCGAAGGGGTAATGTATCTCAGTGGAGAGAAGCACCATGTCGGTGTGTGAGGATTTAATTGCCTTTCACACCTCACTGGACCATTTGCATATAATAAAGGCTTTTGGGTAAAAGCTGAAGAGCTCATCAGCGCTATCTATTGAATATATGCAAAAACAACACTGATGTGGCACTCTTAGGCCGTGTTCACACGGCTTATTCCCGACGGATTTGTGCGCCGTATTGAGCGCACAAATCCGCCGTGAATAAGGGGCGGGACGGGGCCGGAGCGCGGCGGGGGCGCCGCTCCCGGCCCCATAGACAATGCATTGTTTACGGCGCGTACGCGCCGTAAATAATGTGCATGTCACTTTCTCCCCCGCGGGGGGGCGGATTCCACTGTTCTCAATGAGAGCAGTGGAATTACCGTAATTGCTGCGCGGATTGGCGTCGTACTGCAGCGCAAATCCGGCGCGCAGTACGGCGCCAATACGCGGCAGAATAAGCCGTGTGAACGAGGCCTTAGGGTGACATGTATGAACGGGGCTGTGCCAGTTTATCTGGAGTCAAAAAGTTGTAGTAGACCAGTTCAATAGATGTATGAAAAGTCACATTCAAAACTTTCGCACGATAAGCAAAGGAGCGACACTTTTTATGCACTAAAGATTAAGGGCGTTCTGGGCGTGTGTCAAACCACATTAATAGAATTAGACATATTTGTGATTCTTTGATGACAAACCTAGGTGCAGAACAGTTAGAACAGCCAGACCAGGTTAAAGGTGGTCTGCCTGAGCCTGAGTTGTCGTATTGGCACTAGACTGCACCTGTATGTCTGAACTGCAGAAGAACAGGTTCATACATTCTGGTGCATTCTACACTACCTTAAAACTAATTAGAACTGGCCTGTTAGCGCCAACATTCATACATGTCGCCCTTAAAGTGTAGTATCCAGTGTAGAAGTGTCAGCTCCTAGGGAGTCTCTGAATTAGCATAGACACAGGTTTAGGTGCAAAAGAAAACATAACAAAGTGTATTGTCTCTTAGACTTGGATAAGAAAACAATTTGCTTCCTTCAGCATATCACAGCAAAACTGAGACAGTCCTTTCTTCAGGGGTAACAAAAAGGCAACATGAAACAGCCTCACCCGGTCAGCCACATAGATGTTCTCATGAACTTGTAGACGGCTTTACACTTCCTCACTTCACAGAGGCTTTCAGCATTATCACACAGCTCCACCCTGAACTGTGTCAGGGTGTGCCTGGTAAGGTCTGGGCTGGAGTATGGGAGCAACCTTTCCCACCCAGGCTTTCCCTGCGCCATAAAAAAAACCAGATCCGAACTACCACAATAAAATGGCTCAGCAACATAACATTGCTGGCAACAGACTATAGGGTTTTTTACATCACCGAGGCCAGCCACCTTGGTGATAAATACATTCTGTCGACAACTCTACCCCTGGACATCTTATACCAGATACACAGTGCGAGCAGTATCAAACACTGTTCACTTTGTAGAGTTTTAAATTCATGAAGTAGCGCTGGTCAGACGAGAAACGTGTTGAGTACATGTTTGGAGTGTATCTTATTCTTTTTTATGGTGATTTTAATAAATCTAGAATAGCACTTTACTACTTGCCCATTTGGGTGAAGTTTTTTCAGCGAGCACCGAGATCGTATCTATTGGATTTAGTTATCCTCAATTCAAATATGCCTTGCAGTGTAAAAAGGATTAAAACCAAGCCAATCGAGTTCATCTGCAAACAGAAGTTCTCAAGGGAGTATATATGTCACACATTTAGTCTGGAGGAGTGAGATAAAGAATCCAGGAGAGCTAGGTTTTCCCAATGGACTCAGTTCACTGAGGCTTTTGATATGTGTCCTGTTCTTGGCCTGAAGTTTTATAGAATTATGCAACTTTTTTAAGAGCTGTGTCAGCTGCCTTATATATGCCTGGTAAGGTCTGGGCTGGAGTATGGGAGCAACGTTTCCCACCCAGTCTCTCCAGCCGCTCCATAAAAAACCCGAACTACCACAAGAAAATGGCTCAGCAACATAACATTGCTGGCAAAAAACTATAGGGTTTTTATATCACCGAGGCCAGCCACCTCGGTGATCCATACATTCCATCGACCACTCTACCCCTAGGCCTCTTACAAAACCCCCCACCCCTCTGCTCCAAGCCGGGGGCTGGGCACCTTCTATCACCAGGTAATGGATTCTCGACAATGTGTCTGCATTCCCATGCAGCTTTCCTGGTCTGTGCTCCACATGGAAATTAAAATCTTGGAGTGCAAGAAACCACCGTGTTACCCTAGCATTGTTCCCTTTCCTTTCCCTCATCCATTTTAGTGGTGCATGATCAGATATTAGCCTGAATTTCCTCCCCAGAAGGTAATATTTTAGGGAGTCAAGAGCCCACTTAATGGCGAGACTTCCCTTCTCAGCTATGGCATAGTTCCTCTCACATGTCGACAGCTTCCTATTAAGGAACATGACCGGGTGCTCCTCACCATTTATTTCTTGGGATAAGACAGCACCCAGACCCACATCTGACACATGTGTCTGGACTATAAACTCTTTGTTAAAATCTGGAGCAACTAGCACTGGCTGTTTGTACAAAGCCTCTTTCAGCTCTTGGAATGCCCTTTTAGCCTCAGGAGACCACTTAGCCATGATGGATTTTGTACCTGTTTTGTAAGGTCTGTTAAGGGGGCTGAGATCATGGCAAAATTAGGAACAAACCTCCTGTAAAATCCCACGATCCCCAGGAAGGCTCTAACCTGTTTCTTGGTAAGTGGCCGTGGCCAATTCTGTATCGCCTCCACCTTGTTTACCTGTGGCTTGATCTCCCCTTTACCCACAATGTAGCCTAGATAGCTCGCCTCTTCCATGCCCATGGCACATTTCTTGGGGTTCACAGTGAATCCGGCTTTTCTTATGGCTGCTACATACTCTTTGTGAGGGCCGAATACTCTGTCTATAGCCCTCTGGAAGGTGGCAGGAGCTCCTTGTAACCCAAAAGGCATTCTGATATATTTGTAGCAGCCATAAGGTGTGGGGAATGCTGTCTTTTCTTTAGCCTCTTTAGAAAGGGGAATATGCCAGTAGCACTTTGTCAGGTCCAGGGTGGTAATATACCAGGCCGGACCTAACCTTTCAATGAGCTTATCCACCCTGGGCATGGGGTAGGCGTCAAATTTAGACACTTTGGGCGACATGTATGAAGATCGGCGCACCGGAGTGCCCGTTTTCGAGCGCTCGAAAGTGAAAGCTGTGCCTCATGTATGTCGGCACCCGAGGTGCGCTCGTACATGCGGTGTAAAATCCCCTGCGCCTCACCAGTGTCTGAGGCGCAGTGCATGAATTAGGCGCAGAAGGACTGCGCCTCACCAGTATCTCCATGGATCAGAAGATTCATCGCCCGAGGAAGTGCGCTCATACATGCGGTGAAAAGTTCCCTGCGCCTCGCCAGTGTGTGAGGCGCAATGCGGGACTTAGGCGCACTAACATGTTTAACATGATTTCTCGCTGTTTTCCAGGCCTATATCAAATGATAAGACTCACAAAGTTGTGCTGATATGTATATAAAATGAACAATAATATGGGTGTAACGAAAATAAACTAATAAAAATGAAATCAATGAGTTCATATTTATTTGTTTATTTTCGTTAGCCAATGATCAATAATATGGGGCTAATGAAAATAAAGAAATAAAAATGAATTTATTGAATCCATATTTATTAGTTTATTTTCGTTACACCCATATTATTGTTAATTTTATATACACATCGGTACAACTTAGTGAGTAGTGATGAGCGAATACGTCGACTATCGTCATCGGGTCGATAGTCGATATCGTCAATTATCAAGACGAATTCCGATAGTCGATAATAGATTATCGCCGATGACCATTAAAGTCTATGGGAGAGGAACAACACCTTCATTCTTACACCCAGGGCTGGAGAAGCTGGAATTAACATCCACAACAGTCAAATGGATACGTGCTACATCTTAGGCAACACACTTAGGTTATAAAAGCCACAGAAAAAAAGTCACAGACCATTCACTATCCCTGTCTTGTACCACAGCATGACCCTTAAAACTGCATGACCTACAAATTAAAAAGTGCCTAAAGGCAGTATGATTTGAACCATCATTTTACTTGAACTGGACATTGAATATCCCTGTCCTGAAACGCAGCCTGAGCCCCAAACCTGCATGACCCCAGATTAAAAAGTGCCGGAAAAAGGAGTCTTTCAACCACCATTTTAGTTGAACTGGACATAGACTCTGTCTGGCCACAGCATGAGCCAACTGTAGACCCGTTAAAGTGCCGGAAAGGTATTCACCAATTAGTTGACTGGATTGCTATCTGTCTGGTACCTACATGTTAGTCTTCCTGTACCTCCCTTGTACAATTCAGAGGATTATTTGTATCAGCTATTTTGTGCATGCAAGATTTTTAGTAGTTTAATTCTAGAAAACACATTTTTAAAATAGGATGGAACCCCACTACATCTTTGTTTCTCTTTTTTTTAATTGTATTAAATGGGTTGTCTCACTACAGGGATTGCTAACTATGTTAAAGATCTTGCAAAAACAAGTCATTTTGCAATATGTGTCAATTAACAGTGTCCTACCTATTCCCGTTTCTGACAGCACCATCATCCTTGAGCCACTCTTGACATTTGTGAAGAACAAATGTCTGTTAGAAACCACATTTTTTACAATAGGATCTGTAGTATAGCTGCATTTCACAGCAACATGCCCCAAAAATTCAAAACATGACCCTTGAGCCACTTTTGACAATTGTGAAGAACAAATGTCTGTTAGAAACAACATTTTTTAGAATAGGACCTGTAGTATAGCTGCAATTCACAGCAAAATGATCATTTAAAAAAAAAGTTTTCAAGAGGACCATTTCTGTTTGAAGAGGAATGTGAAGTAGACCGGCAACTAATGGGTAACCTCGGCAATTGGGGCAACAACATCATCAGAGATCCATGCCTGATTCATCTTAATGAAAGTCAAACGATCCACATTATCTGTTGAAAGCCGGATGCGTTTGTCTGTAATGACTCCTCCAGCTGTGCTGAAGGTCCGCTCAGATATGACGCTGGCTGCTGGGCAGGACAACACCTCTATGGCGTGGCGAGCGAGCTCGGGCCATTCGTCCATTTCGGATACCCAGAAGTCTATTGGGTCCGGAACACATACAAAAACATCGGTGTTGAGACGCAGATATCTAACACAAATATCAGTGGCACACTAAAGACTAAGTAAAACCTCAAGGTATATAGAAATATTGGAAATGCATTACTGCTTAGGAAAATATGAAAAACCTGGGACTCTTAGTTTACAGTTTTTGATCAAAGATTGTATTACACTCACCTCCCAAAACGTCAAGGGGTTCCCAGAGCAGGTGAGTCCCTACACTAAAACATGTTACCTTGCTAGGAGTCCATTCAGACTGCCACTTCCCCAGGAGTGATAGGAACCTGCTATTGAATTATCCTGCACAGGTTTAAAAGAGGCGGCTGAGTGCAGCAAGCCAATGAGATTGCCATTTCTCAAATAGACTACAAAACGTAATTAGGCTGTGCACATCTAAAATATACTTTGAAAACGTAAGCATAGGTGCACACTGAAAAGGCAATAGCATACATCTAATACAAATATCAGTGGCACACTAAACACTAAGTAAAACCTCAAGGTATAAAGGAATATTGGAAATGCATTACTGCTAAGGAAAATATGAAAAACCTGGGACTCTTAGTTTACAGTTTTTGATCAAAGATTGTATTAAGCTCACCTCCCAAAACGTCAAGGGGTTCCCAGAGCAGGTGAGTCCCTACACTAAAACATGTTACCTTGCTAGGAGTCCATTCAGACTGCCACTTCCCCAGGAGTGATACTGCTAAGAAAAAAATGAAAAACTAAGAGTCCCATGTTTTTCATATTTTCCTTAGCAGTAATGCATTTCCAATATTCCTATATACCTTGAGGTTTTACTTAGTCTTTAGTGTGCCACTGTTATTTGTATTAGATGTATGCTATTGCCTTTTCAGTGTGCACCTATGCTTACGTTTTCAAAGTATATTTTAGATGTGCACAGCCTAATTACGTTTTGAGACGCAGATAGTCGTGCATCATGATCTTAAGCTGGTCTCTGTGTGTTGGATGTGTGCCTTGCATTTCATGCGTTGGTGAGGTGGTAAATAAAGATTGCCAGAGGTCACCCATTAGGCTTCTGCCACATTGCCTGCTGCTGCTGCTGCCGCTACGGCTACTTTGCACTCTACTGCTGTCACGTCGCTGACGTTGTTCCACCGTGACATTTGAAGAACGTGAAGCAGACGCAACAGATGTCTCCAGTTGATCAATCAGCACGGTCTCCAATTCCTGCATTTTACTCTCTATTTGGATGGGGGGAAGGAAAGTGCTGAGTTTTGTTTTGTACCGGGGATCCAGGAGGGTGGCCACCCAGTAACTGTTGTTCATTTTGATGGTCTTAATGCGAGGATCATGTTGGAGGAAATGGAGCATCCAAGCACTCATGTGAGAGATGGAGCCTTGATTTCCCAAGCCTCTGGGTCGAGGGGCACTAGCAAAGTCATCTTCCTCATCTTCCTCCTCCGCCTCAAATTCGCGCCAACCTCTTTCCAAGGCAGGAACGTCGGTAATGTCGGTGTCCAGGAATACCTCCTCTTCCTCCTCCGCTTTCTCCGGCACAGCTTCAACACAGTCCGAACTTGCCTCAGATGATGCACCCTGAGAGCTGAGGCACAGGCCTTGCACTAGCCCTGGACCCCGAACCACTGCCTAATGAAGACAGATAAAATTGAGAAACTGTCGGGCCTTGTGGATTCGACGCAGAGAAAGGCTCAGTTTCCGCATCTGTGTCCGTCTCCTCCTCAGTCACTGGTGGGACCTGATGTTTCAGAGTGTCCAACGATCGTTCCAGAACTAAGATCACCACAATGGTCATGCTGACAAGGAATCGTCCGTACTGACCATTTTGGTGGCTTCTTCAAAACTGGCAAGGACGGTGCAGAGCTCTTTCACCTGCTTCCACTCTCGGTGGCTCAACACCCCGAGGTCCGCACTGCTGCTTGTCAGGCCATGTGTCACTTCGTACTACGTAATGGCATTGCGCTGCTCCCACAATCGCTGGAGCATGTGGAGAGGGGAATTCCAGCGTGTTGCCACGTCAACAATGAGACGGTTGACGGGGAGGCCGAGCTGACGCTGCAACGCAGCCAGGCGGGACGAAGCAGGGTGCGAACGGCGGAAGTGCGAACTCAGACCTCGAGCCTTCTTCAGCAGGCAGTCCAGACCCGGGTAGCGCTTTAGAAAATTCTGGACGACAAGGTTCATGACATGTGTCAGGCAGGCAAGGGATGTGCTCCAGCCTACAGATCTTAAGGGCGGCCAGCAGATTTCGCCCGTTATCGCACACCACCTTGCCTGGCACAAGGTTCTTGTCACCCAGCCAGCGCTCGGTCTCGTTGCGGAGAGACGTCCACAGCTCCTGACCTGTGTGTGGACGGTCTCCAAGACAGATTAATTTCAACACGGTTGGTTTCTCTGGGCCCGTGATGCCACCAGAGGACCTTGGGGGAAAGAGCCATGCACCATCCCTGCGGTTTTGAAGAGCGTGCGCCGAGACTGAGAGCCACCGTCACCCCCAGAGACATCCACCCAGCTCACCCAGTGAGCTGTCACAGAGATATAGTGGCCTTGGCCGTGCTTACTAGTCCATGTGTCGGTGGTGAGATGGACTTTTCCGGACACAGATGCAGACAACGCGCTTGAAATTTTAGATGACACGTGGCTGGCCAGGGCAGGGACAGCTTTTCTGCAAAGAAATGCCTGCTCGGCATCTGGTATTGGGGCAGGCAAGGGCCATGACGCGACGGACCCCATCTGTGTCCACCCGACGGAAAAGGCAACATTTCCAAGGCCAAAAGCCTGGTAATGCCGACATTAAGGCTTTTCGCTTTGGGATGCTTTGGGTTAAAGTGTTTCTCCTGCTCCCAAACCTGGAAGACAGAAGGCTGGCTGCTAGACTGGCCGCTTTACGGCGTGCAGGTCGTCAAACTGGTAGAAGGAGAATGGGTAGGATGGGTCTCTGGTGGTGCTGGTGGTACTCTGGCGACGGTGGAGGCTGAAGCGGAGGCTGATCTCTGATCATGACTCTGAGAGACATGGGCAGCTGAGGAACGCTTGGTGGTGGTGGAGGAGGAGGAGGCGGAGACAGAGGGTGTGACAGTGGTTGGAAGCCCGGCATCGGTGTGGCCTTTTTTGGCCAAGTGTTGCCTCCATTTCAACTCATGCATTCGCTGAATGTGACTAGACATGTTGGTGGTGGTTAAACGCCTAAGATTCTTGCCTCTACTGATGCGTTTACAGCAAAGGCGGCATATGACATCGCTGGGTGAATCAGAGGCTTTCTTAAAAAAGGTCCAGGCTTGAGAGGTCCTGGACCTTTTCGACGGCGATCAGCGAGGAGCGGTGTTTCCGCTGATCGTGGCTGGCGGAATCCTCTCAGCGGACTACTGCGACCGCCCTCTCCCTTTTTGAGGCGGGACCCGTACTGACACTACCCCATTGTCTTCCTTCTCGTCCAGTGATGAAGCGCTCGCAAGCAAATTATGCAGATAAGACCACGTTGGATCCGCAATGTCGTTATCATCATCATCAACACAGGTGACTTGGTCGTCCTGACTAGTGTTGAGCGATTTTTATCGACAAGTTGAAATCGGCAAGGTTTTTATGGTGATCGAAATTTCCAGATCATGCGATAATTAAGGTTAAAATCTGAGCATCATCTATTAAGATCGAGCCTTTTTCGGCGCTTCCTGTAATTTTGGCGGCCAGCAAATCAGATTACAGAATAGAGCAGGGTGAGATGTGTGTGCGACGTCATGACTGGGATGTGTATGGTTGCGATTGGCTGGAAAAATCACATGACCTCGTTTTACATAGAACAGCGTTTCCTGTTTCAGCCTCAGTGTCTCTCAGCGTCTCATAGGGATAGGACCTGCGCTCTGCCTGTGGCCAAACAGCTCAGCGAAATTAGTCTATATCTGCACAGAGAAACCACTCTATTAGCTGTGATCCTTTCAAGTTAGTTAGATAAGAGATTTGAACATTTTATGTAGTAGCTAGAGAATTTTAAAGCAGCGTCTACTGCTGTAAATCACGGAGGAGGAGCAAGGGGGGGCCCCTCGCGGCGAACACAGACAAGCTCAAATCTATAAAGAACACTGATTAAGTTCACTCAAGACTTAGTGTAGACATTGTAGTGGAATATCGTTATATTTAACAGTTTGCTATTGAACCATATTTCCTGGATATTGGGCAGCCGAACTTATATTGGATACACATCATTTCTAGAATTTGCAGGTCTCTTTTGTTGGGTGCAAAACTCCATCTTTTATTATCAGTATACATATCAGATAGTGTTCATTTTAAATTTTACCGCATTACACCTTGTCTGTTGATAGTATCCACCTTGCAGTTAAATTACAATCCAGCAATCTTGTAGTCAGCACAGGTTGTTTTGTTTGCTAAAAATACCGTGTAATCCATACGAAACATAACAGTTACCGTGTTTTTTTTACTTTTGCACACCAGCATTGTTCATTGACGCAGCATCACGTAAATCTTAAAACAGCAATTCTATATTCACCACAGGTGGAATTTGAAAGGTGCAAAAATACTGGTGTATCAGAAAAACATAACAGTAACTTGTTTTTTTGACCTTTTGCCACACACAGCATTGTCATTGACACAGCAACCACGTAAATCTTAAAACAGCAATTCATATTCACCACAGTAGAATTGAAGGTGCCAAAAAATACCGTTATTATACCCAAAAACATAACAGTTACTTGTTTTTGACTTATGCACACCCAGGTTTGTTCAATGACGCAGCCATCCACGTACATCTTAAAACAGCAATTCTATATTCACCACAGTGCATTGAGAAGGTGCAAAAAATACCGTGTATCATACGAAAACATAACAGTTACGTGTTTTATGGACTTTTGCACACCCAGCATTGTTTCATTGACTCACATCCTTGTAAATCTTAAAACAGCAATTCTAAATTCCACTTAGGTGAAGTGAAGGTGCATAAAAATACCGTGTATCGTACGAAAACATAACAGGTTACGAGATTTTTGACTTTTGCACACCCAGCATTGTTCATATGACGGCAGCATCCACGTAAAACTTAAAACAGCAATGTCTATATTCACCACAGGTTGAATTGAAAGGTGCAAAAAATACCGTGTTTCTATACGAAAACCCCATAACAGTTACGTGTTTTTTGACTGTTGCACACCCAGCATTGTTCATTGACGAGCATCCACGTAAATCTTGAAAACAGTCAATTCTATATTCAACCATTGGTGGAAGAAAGGTGCCAAAGAATACCTGTGTATCTAAATACGAAAACATAACAGTTACGTGTTTTTTGACTTTTGCACACCCAGCATTTGTTTCATTGACGCAGCAAAAATCCACGTAAATCTTAAAACAGCAAATCTATATTCACCACAGGTGAATTGAAAAGGTCAAAAAATACCGTGTATCATACGAAAACAAAACGTTACGGTGTTTTTTGACTTTTGCACACCCAGCATTGTTTCATTGACCAGCATCCACGAAATCTTAAAACAGCAATTCTATATTCACCACAGGTGAATTGAAAGGTGCAAAAAATAACCGTGTATCATACGAAAACATAACGAGTTACGTGGTTTTTAACTTTTGCACACCCAGCATTGTTCATTGACGCAGCATCCACGTAAATCTTAAAAGCAGCAGAATCTATTTTTATTATTCCAAACCACAGGTGAATTGAAAGGTGCTAAAAATACCGTTAATTATACCAAAACAAACAGATTTACGTGTTTTTTTGACTTTTTGCATCACCAGCATTGTTCTATAATCGCAACATCCACGTAAATCTTAAAACAGCAATTCCTATATTCACCACAGTGAATTGAAAGGTCAAAAAATACCGTTTATTATACCAAAAAATAACTTTTATGTTTTTTTTGACTTTTTGCACACATCAGCATTGTTCCATTGACGTCAGCATCCACGTAAATCTTAAACAGCAAATTCTATATTCACCACAGGTGAATAGACAGGTGCAAAAAATACCGTTTATTATACCAAAACATAACAGTTACGTGTTTTTGACATTTTGCACACCCAGCATTGTTCATTGACACAGCATCCACGTACATCTTAAAACAGCATATTCTATATTCACCACAGGTTGAATTAAAGAATGCAAAAAGTAGCGTTTATTAACCAAGAACATAACAGTTTTTACGTGTTTTTTTACTTTATGCACCCCCAGCATAGTTCATTGACGCAGCATCCACGTAAATCTAAAAACAGCAATTCTAATTCACCACAGGTGAATTTAAAGGTGCAAAAAAATACCGTTTTTTGGCATTATACAAAACATAACAGTTTACGTGTTTTTTGGACTTTTGCACACCCAGCATTGTTCTTTGACGCTCCTTCCACGTAATTCTTAAAACTGCTATTCTATATTCACCACAGGTGAATTGAAAGGTGCAAAAAATACCGTTTATTATCCCAAAACATAACTGTTACGTGTTTTTTTTGACCTTTTGGCACACCACATTGTTCATTGATTCCGCATCCCGTAAATCTTAAAACAGCAATTCTATATTCACCACAGGTGAATGAAAGGTGGAAAAAAATACTGTTTATTATACTCAAAACAATAACAATACGTGGTTTTTTGGACTTTTCCCAGTCCCAGATTTGTTTGATAGACACCTTGCAGTTAAATTGAATCCAGCAATTTTTGTTTGATTAGAGGATTTGAGATAGCTGTGATTTGCTGTCTTAAAAGAACTTTCCAAAACTATCCCATACCTTCTCAAATTTATTATATTTCTGAACATGGAGCGAAATGCAGGTGTAAGCGAGCAAAGAGGGGGGTTAGCACATGGAGGTAAGAGGTACAGAGAAGGTGCTCCTTCCAGTGCTGGCGACAACACGCATGCCAGCGATCGTCAGTTGCAGGACCGTCACCTGTCATCACTGGGTCAGGGCCCTGTGAATCTACAGTTAAGAACATCGTCCGCCAATTCTGTCCTTCAGTGGTTTATAATGCAACCTGCATCTATGCATCTTCACCTCCTCGTCCTCGCATCACGGCCACAAATGTCTTCAATCAGCATCATCAGCATCACGTCCAACATGAAGCAGCCCAAATGTCAACTCTGTACCCACCACTGTGGATAATCCATTGTCTGTCGGACCTCTTTATGACAAAATGCCGGTTGGGGTCAGGAAGGCTTGTTAAAAGACAAGAGATGATTTAGTCTGCTCTGACGCCCAGTTACTGATGCCATCAGAGGAGGTGAATGGTGAAGGCGGACAAATCGCAAAATCCCGGGTGGTCGGCAACGCCGTTGCAGTGCCCCTTGCTTGTAGCCCGCATACTGTCTGGATGCAGAAAGTCAGGACGACCAAGTCACCTGTGTTTGAATGAGTGATGATGATGATGACAACATTGCGGATCCATCCCTGGTGCTTATCCGCAGATTTTGCTTGCGAGAGAGCTTCATCATGACGAGGAGAAGAACGATGGGGTAAGTGTCAATATGGGTCCCGCCACAAAAAGGAGAGGGGCGGGTTCGCAGAAGTCCGTCTGATAGATTCCGCCAGCCACGGTCAGCTCAAAACCCGCTCCTGGCGCTTATCGCCGTCAAAAAGGCCAGGACCTTCTCAAGCCTGGGCCCTTCTTTGACCAAGCCTCTGATCACCCAGCGATGTCATATGCCGCCTTTGTCCCCCCGTAAACGCATAATAGAGGCAAGAACCTTTAAAAGTGGTTAACCACCATCAACATGTCCTAGACACATGCAGCCGAATGCATGAGTTGAAATGGAGGGAACACTTGCCAAAAGAAAGCCAGACCGACGCCGGGCCTCCCAACCATTGTCCAAAATCCACTCTGTCACCCGCCTCCTCCTCCTCCGGCCAACCACCAAGCGTTTCCTCAGCTGCCCATGTCACTCAGAGTCATGATCAGGGATCAGCCTCCGCGTCACCGCCACCGTCGCCCGGATCTACCACCCAGCACCACCAGAGACCCTATGCCTATCACCCGTTCTTCTTGCCGCCAGTTTTGAGACGACCTGCACGCCGTACAGCGAGCAGTCTAGCTGCCAGCCTCTTCTCCAGGTTTTGGGAGCAGAAGAAAAACTTTTAACCCAAACCATTCCCAAAGGCCAAAAGCCTGAATGTCGGCATTACAAGCTTTTTTTGGCCTGGAAAATGTTGCCGTATTTTCGTCTGGTGGACACAGATGGTTTCCGCCACGCATGGCCTCGCCTGCCCCCAATACAGATGCCGAGCCAGGCATTCTTTGCAGAAAAGCCGCCCCTGCCCTGGAGCCAGCCACGTGTCATCTAAAATTTCAAGCGCGTTGTCTGCACTGTGTCCGGAAAAAGTACCATCCACGCACCGGACACAATGGACTAGTAAGCACGGCCAAGCCAGCTATAGTTCTCTGTGACAGCTCCTCTGGGTGAGCAGGGTGAAATGTCTCTGGGGTGACGGTGGCTCACAGTCTCGTCGCACACTCTTCCAAACCGCAGGATGGTGCAGGTGAGCTCTGTCCCCCGAAGGTCCTCTGGTGGCATACGGCCCAGAGACACCAGGCCCGGTTGGTTGAAATTAATCTTCTCTTGAGACCGTCCACACACGAGGTCAGGTAGCTGTTGGTCGCTCTAAGCAACAGAGACCGAGCGCTGGCTGGGTGACAAGAACCTTGTGCCAGGCAAGGTGTGTGCGATAACGGGCGAAATCTGCTGGTCGCCCTTAAGATCGGTAT
Organism: Phyllomedusa bahiana; assembly: GCA_025379985.1. Lineage (NCBI taxonomy): Eukaryota > Metazoa > Chordata > Amphibia > Anura > Hylidae > Phyllomedusa > Phyllomedusa bahiana. The sequence continues at coordinate 25,399 of JAODAL010008765.1, read as the reverse complement.
GCTGGAGCACAGCCCTTTCCTGGCACATGTCATGAACTATGTCCGTCCAGGTGATATTTCTAAAGAGGCTACCCTGGTCTGGACGCCAGCTGAATTAAGGCACGAGTCTGAGTTCGCCAATTCCGCCGTTCCACCCTGCTTTTCGTCCCGCCTGGCTTGCGTTGCAGCTGTTAGCTCGGCCCGACCCGTCAACCCTGTCTCATTGTTGACGTGGCAACACGCTGGAATTCACCCTCACAATGCTCAGCGACTTGTGGCAGCAGCGCAATGCATTACGCAGTACGAAGTGACACATGGCCTGACCAAGCACGGTGTCGACCTCGGGTGTTGAAAACCATCGAGAGTGGAGGCAATGTGAAAGTTGGCTCTGCAACCATCCTTCAGTTTTGAAGAAGGCCACCAAATGGTCAGTGCGGACCAAATGCCCTTGGCGTCAGCATGAGCATTGTGGTGATCTGTAGTTCTGGAAACGATCGTTTGAAGCACTCTGAAACAACAGGTCCACACCAGCGACGGAGAGGAGAAACGGACACAGATGCGGACACGGAGCCGGTCTCTCCGTCAATTCCACAAGGCCCGACAGTTCCACAATTTCATCGGTCTTCATTAGGCAGTGTCGGGGTCCCAGACTATGCAAGTGGCGCATCAGCTCTCAGGGTGCATCATCAAAGGCAAGTCTGGGCTGTGTTGAAGCGTAGTGCCGGAGTCAAAGCGAGGAGGATGAGGAGAGGTATTCCTAGACACACGATGTTTACCGACATCCCTGCCTTGGAAAGAGGTTGGGCGTGAATTGAGGCGGACAAGGTAATTTGGGGAGAGATCAGTTTTGCTATGCCCCTCGACCCAGAGGCTTGGAAATCAGGCTCCATCTCCACTATGAGTCTTGGATGCTTCCATTTCCTCCAACATGATCCTCGCAGTAAGGCCAATCAAAATGAACAACAGTTACTGGGTGGGCCACCCACCTTGATACCCGGTACAAAACAAAACTCAGCACTTTCCTTCCACCCACCCAAATGAGAGAGTAAAAATGCAGGAAATGGAGACCTTGCTGATTGATCAACTGAGATAATCTGTTGCTCTTGCTATCAGCGTTCTCCAAATGTTCACGGTGGAAACAACAGCAGCGACGTGCCAGCAGTAGAGTGCCAAGTAGGCGTAGCGGCAGCCGCAGGCAAGGTGGGGAACCTAATTGGTGACCTCTGCAATCTTTGTTACCACCCACCAAACTCATCGCAATGCAGGGCACAACATCCACACACAGAGATCAGCTTAAGATCATGGTCACACGACTATCTGCGTCACAACAACCGATGTTTTTGCAAGTGTTTCCGGACCCAATTAAACTTCTGGGTATCCAAAATGGACGAATTGGCCCAAGCTGGCTCTCACGCCATAGAGGTTTGTCCCTGCCTAGCAGCCAGCGTCCATAATCGATCGAGGACCTCAGCACAGCTGGAGGAGTCCATTACAGACAAACGCATTACCGCTTTCCACAGATAATGTGGATCTTTGGACTTTCATCCAGATATTCAGGCAATAGGATCTCTGATGATGTTGTGGCCCCTATTGACCGAGGTCACCGATTAGTTTGCCGTCTACTTCACATTCCTTTTCAACAAAATGTGTCCTCTGAAAACTTTTTTTTTAAAATGATCATTATCTTACTGCAATTTTTATTCACTTTTCTCCTCATTTATTCTCTTTTGCGGTGAGGAGACTGTAAAAGACAGGCAAGGTTTCATGACCAACACCGTATTCCATATACTTACACTTTAAATCTTAAGATGTTTTCCCAGCAATAGGTTCAATGGTTTGGAGGTCATGTTGCTGTGAGATACATCTGCAATAATTAGTTGTCCTATTTGGAACAGAAATGTGCCTTCTAAGTGCAGTTTCACCCTCACCAATTTTTTTTAGTGGCTGAGAAAGTCATATTGATACATTTTTTTGGTCATGTAGCTATGAGATACAGCAATAAATCATGGTCCTTTGAACAGAAATGTGGCTTCATAAATGGCATTTCTCCGCTCACAATTTTAAAACAGTGGGCTTGAGAATTCATATTTATAACTTTTTTGGGGTCATGTAAGCTGTGAGATATCAGCAATAATCATGGTCCTTTGAACAGAAATGGGCTCTAAGTGCATTTCTCCTCACAATTTTAACAGTGGCTGAGAAGTTTCATTTTTTGATAATTTTTTGGGTCATGCTTGCTTTGAAATGCAAGCTATACTACAGGTCCTATTATAAAAAAATGTTGTTATCTAACAGACATTTGTTCTTCATAATTGACCAAAGTGGCTCAAGGTCATGCTTTGAAATTTTTGGGGCATTTTCATTGAAATGCAGCAATACTACAGTGTCCTTTTCTAAAAATGTTGATCTAATATACATTTGTTCTTCCACAATTGTCAAAAAGCTCATGGGTCATGATTTGAATTTGGAGGCATTTTGCTGTGACATGCAGCTATACTACCGGTCCTATTCTTAAAAATTTTGTTTCTTAAGACAGACCATTTGTTTCTTCACAATTGTCCAAAGTAGGCTCAAAGGTTCATTGCTTTAATTTCTGGGCTTTTTGCTGTGACATGCATCTATACTACAGGTCCTATTCTAAAAAAATTTGTATTCTAACAGACATTTGTTCCTTCACAATTGTCAAAGAGTAGGCTCAAGGTATGGGCTGTCAGAAACAGAATAGGTAGGACACTGTTAATGGACACATATTGCAAATGACTTGTTTTTGCAAGATCTTTACATAGCTATCAATCCCTGTATTGAACAACCCATTTAATACAATGAAAAAAAAGAGAAACAAAGACATGTGGGATTCCATCCTATTTTAAAAAATGTGTTTTCTAGAATAAACACTACTAAAAAACTTGCATTACAAAATAGCTGGTTAAAAAAATTCCCCCTGAATTTGTAACAAGGGAAGGTACAGGAAACTTGACCGAGAGTAGTTATTCAGAGACAGGAGTATGGAGCACGGACGCGAACAAAGTACGAGATCAATTTCCCTAGCACGTTCAGTATAAATACGAAAAAAATGCCAATAAGCAAAAGGGCACCTGGGTGTAACAGGAGCGTTAAACCACCAGTATTTTCCAAGTTGAACGCTCAATTGGTTCCTCACTCATACGGAGGGGCAAGCTCTACCCTGGTTTGACTGTGTACATGGAGTAAGGCTGGAGATTCTCACACTTCCGGCTTCTGATCTCTGCTTTCTAGCACACTATTTTGTTGCTAGCGTCATCAGGGCATTTTAACCTGCGTGTTAGATAGATGACGGACGCCAGCCTGGCTCATCACTCGCACCAAACCCCCCCACTTGTAACTCCGGCCCAGGGTCATGCTGTGGCACAGGACAGTTCTAGTCAATGTCCATTATCACTAAAATGGGGTTGAAAGACTCCTTTTTCCGGCACTTTGTAAACCTGGACTGGGGGTCAGGAACAGGTTTAATGGTCCATTCTGCGGTACAGACAGATATAGTTTTATGTCCAGTTCAACTAATATGGTGTTTTGAAAGACCTCCATTTTCCGCACTTTGTAATCTGGGGGTCAGACAGTTTAATGGTCATACTGTGGCCAGGACAGGGGACAGTATATGTCTGCATTCAAAAACTAAAATGTGGTTGAAAGACTCCTTTTTTCTGGACTTTTTAAACTGTCGGGTCAGACAGGTTTAATGGTCATTCTGCGGTACAGGACAGATATAGTTTTAGTGTCCAGTTTCAACTAAAATGGGTGGTTGAAAGACTCCATTTTGCGGCACACTTTTTAAATCTGGGGTCATGCAGGTTTGGGCTCATGCTGCTTCCAGTACAGGATATTCAATGTCCATTTTCAATAACATGATGTTCAAATCGTACTGTCCTTCTGGCACTTTTTTAATTTAGTTGTTGATTCAGGTTTACGGGTCAGGCTGTGGTACAAGACAGGATAGTGAATGGTCTGTGACTTTTTTCTGTGACTTTTTTAGTGTGTTGCCTAAGAAGTAAGCACGTATCCATATTGACTGTTGTGGATGTTAATTTCAGCTTCTCACAGCCTTGTTTGGGTGTAAATTAATGAAGGTGTGTTGCTCTCCCATAGACTATTAATGGTAATCGCTCATAAATCGATGCGCACTATCGAAAAACCTTATCGATAGGCGGCCGACTACGACTAACGTATTGATCCCGATAGCCAACGCATGCTCACACTACTGCTTTTATACAATAAAAAACACTTTTATTATTCAACCAGAAAATTACGTTTTTTTGCATCGCCATAGTCTGAGAAGGCCATAACTTTTTAATTTTTTTTCTGTGCTTGAGCTGTGTTGGGCACTTTTTTTTTATGCGGGATGATTGACTTTTATTAGTATCATTTTTGGGGGACAAGGCTTTTTGATCACTTTTAATCCATTTTTTGGAGCCAGGTGAATAAAAATACTGCCAATACTTAGTAGTGGTTTTTTGATTGTTTATTTTTAACAGGGCTCACCGGCAGTATCCAAGATAAGTTAGCTTTACTCTTTGGGTCGCTACGTTATGGCGATACCCTATTTATATAGTTTTTTTTATAGATTGAAGCTCTTTAAAAAAAAAAAGAAAAGTGTTTTTTAGGTGTAAAACAATAATTATGCATCGCTATCTTCTGAGAGCTTACATTTTTATTTTTTCCGTATACAGAGCTGTATAAGGATTTATTTTTGCGGGATGAACTGAAGTTTTAAATGGTACAACTTTTGGCGTTTCTAGGAGTTTTGATCCGCCTTTTTTATTCCAATTATGTGCTGCGTGGATGAACACATAATCTTAATTCTGTGAATGCTTTTTTTTTTTTTTTACGGCGTCACCAACGAGGTAATTAACATGACAGATGTTATAGGCAGGTGCGTTACGTCACGGCAGCGATACCAGATATGGGTGCTTATATTATTTTTGATCATTTTTTGGGGCGAATGGCCTTTGTAAAGGGAACAGGGCGTGTACGTATTTTTTATTTATTTTTCGTGATGTGTAGTTAACCTTGTTTTCCACTTTTTTTAACTTTTTTTTCACTTTTCACATTTTTATTTTACTTTTTCCCCATAGGGATTTGAAATTGAGAGACTTTAGATCTCTCATTCAATAGGAATCATTCATAGCTTGTTTCTGTGCACTGGTTCCTATGGTAACTGTCAGTCACGATGCCGGGCCATGCCCACAGTGCACGCCGGCATCGTGACGTCACAGTACAACCCGGAAGGCATTTCTCTGCCTTCCGTGCTGTCTGTCCAGAGGGCAGGAGCGCACGGATCGGGCGATCCGTGCTGCTGCTGCCGCCGACAGAGACGCAGGAGGAGCGATCTCCTCCTGCTCTCCCTTAGTTATTGCGATCCGGATCTCGTCGCATAGTTAAGGGGTTTAACCGCCCCCACCCCGGATCGATCCGGGGTCGGGGCCGACCGCTGCGGGGAATGTCATCTTGTATATTACAGCTGACAACCCGCGCCAATCGCGCAAACTTTGCTTTAGAGTTTCGCTCAATCCTCAGGACGTATCCATACGTCCAGGTGCGGAACTCCCAAACACCTGGACGTATGGATAACGTCTAAGGTCGTTAAGGGTTAATGATCAACTTTTACATTCACATTTAATCATTTTTAGACAACTTTTGATATTTATATCTTTAATTAATGAATAATTTATAGACAACTAAATTTTTTAGGATTGTACTGTTTAACAGTCGACCTAGAGCACATTTAGTCCCATTACGTTCTAGCTTCACTTCCGCCTAACAGAACAAATAGTCGACATGAAAACAGCGTCGCATTCAGGCAGCAGAGCAAATCAAAGAACATGAGCGGAGAAAATCGCTGACATGTTTCGTGGCGTAACAAAGCCCTTAGTCGACTAAGGGCCTGAACATGTCACGATTTTTCTCCGCCATGTCTCGCTGATTTTGCTCGCCTTGCTATGCACTCTGTTTTCATGTCGACTATTTGACTGGCAGTTTTTTTAATAAAGTTCCCCTTTTCTACTGTCCCGGTGCATGAACTTCGGACTATTATTTCCTTAGCTATTTGTGCAACTTGGATCATCATGATCCTTGCATGGGAACCAAGGAGGAACTATATATATCAAGCTACAGAGGTGAGCTTGTTTACAGATGCGTCGCTAGGCATTACCATTCGGGGCCCGTGCCCCGAATCTATTGCCTGCGCCCCCGAATGCTTTGCAGTTGACAGCCGGCGCCAATCACACTGTAGCGCGTTCCGCATTGCTGATCAGAGTGAGTAATGCGCGCCACACTACTATTTAAAGCTCCTGCCCCTGGCCCCTGCCTCCCTAAATTATCTGCGCAGCCGGGCTTTAGCGTGGACGGCAGTGAAGTACTTCGCCTCATTGTTAGACCGCGGCTCCCCGCGCCCACTACTCAGTGCGGCTGCCGGAAGCACTCAGAAATAAAAAAAAATAATCAATGTAGTCTGCTGGGCGGACTTTGTGCCGCCGGCTTACGTACGCACTACGCGGGGACATGGGGGAGCAGCGTAAGCGTTGGTATCCCAGGCGCCGGCGCTGCAATGCTCTCCTCCTCCTTGTCCTCCCCGCGCTAGAGCATAGCAGAGCAGCCCGGCCCGCGGCCAATTTAGTGGTTTGGTAATGGGTCTGGGACAGGAACTGGGGCTGGGAAAGGACTGGGACAGGGGCTGCTGAGGGCATATAAATGGCTGAGGGAGGCATATTACTGGCTTAGGGGCATATTGCTGGCTGATGGGGCAATATTGCTGGCTGAGGGGCATATTGCTGTCTGATCGGGCATATTGCGGCTGAGGGGGCATATAAATGGCTGAGGGGCATATTTATTAGGCTGAGGGGCATATTATTGGCTGAGGGGGCATATTTTCTGGCTGAGGGGGCATAAGGCCTTGTCTGAAGGGGCAATATTACTGGCTGAGGGGGGCATATTATTGGCTGAAGGGGGCATATTACTGGCTGAGGGGGAATATTACTCACTGGCTGAGGGGCATATAACCCTGGCTAAGGGGATCATTAACCTGGCTAAATGAGGTATATTAGGCTAAAGGGGCTAAAATATGCTACAGGGGGGCATATTACTGGCTACAGGAGGCAATAAAATGGCTACAGGGGGCATATTCTGCCTAAATTGGCAGAATCCTGGTCTAGAGGGCTAATTAACCCTGGCTAGAGGAGGCAACTACTTGGCTAAAGTGGCTACTACCTAGCTACAGGTGGCAAATATTTACCTACAAGGGGGTAATGTTATAACCATTTGGAGCACTATAGATGGGAGTTTTGGTATAAGATGGAGGTGGGAGGAGTCTAAGATGTTTTGTTTTTGTAAATTCTACAGTGAAGAAGTTTGTGGACGGTAAAGTCATCATGGCGGCTTGGTACGAGAAGGGAAAGAAGAGGAACTAGAACAACACTTCAGAGGACGTCTCCTGTAAGTTCACCAATTGTAACTGATTGTAATCACTTATATTTTCTGCTTGAGCCTCTACGTACACTAGTCTCTCCACTTATGGGGTTGCTAATGTACAACTGATGAGTCACCTGTGTGGTTGGCGTTTTGGTCAGGGTCTGGCAGGATTATTTGATTCCTTAAGTATTTATAGTTTGGGTCTTTTGGTTTTGTAGGAGGTTTTTTAGTAATCAATTTTCGTCTGGTCTATTTGCTCCATGTATAGTTTTTTATTTGGTGAAGTTATTTTGTAAAGGATTACATTGTCCATACATAGGTAAGGTTTGGAAAAAGCAGATTTGTCAGGGCTGATTTTCATTGTAAGCGACTGCTGAGGAGATGGATGGACTATGTGGAATGTGCAGAAAATTGGAGACAGAAACAGAAGTTTTTTCTCTGTAAAAAACCACATCCGGCAGCCACAACATGTGTGGCTTGAAAAAATGACGTGTGCACCCAGCCGTGACCCCAAAAAAAACTTAAGGGCCCAACCCCCGGATGTTTTGGGACCTAGCAAGCCAGCTGGTACCTTTTGTTGGATCTGTACATTCAACGAGGTCCTGCCTGTCGGAGCTGCAATGGGCGCCTTCAACTTTGCCGACCCGCGACTCATGCATGCATCGGCGTATCGAAGTGGTGATCCCGCCCCAAGAACGCCCACCACGCGCCCATGTGCATGCCCCTTCATGTTAGGTGCATCTGAAAGTGGCTAAGGTTGCGCCTAACACCGCATCACTGCGTCCGACAGTGGATTCGGACCGGTGAGGCGCAGTTTCCACCAGAAATCGGGCACAAATCCCAATCATACATGTCGCCCTTTGTTCAGCTTTCTGTAGTCACCTGACAGACTGGACAAGACTGACAGTAGTCACATATTTGCCTAAAGAACCCGGACCATTAAAACCTTTGCAGTACCCTTTGCTGTGTTGTTGTCACTCCCAAATGACCACCCTACACATGCAAGTGGGCCATATCTAACACCACACATGGGTACGGTTGTGGCACAACTATCTGCTCCACCACTTCATCCCTCACATTGTTCACCCTATATAGCAAGTTTTTATTTACCGCAAAGTGAGGAAAACGATTATCGGCCACGGGCTCTTTTCAAGGGCACCTTTTAAGGTCAGATCCCGGAGCTGGGCAGTCCCAAAATTCTCCCAGGAGAATTCCAGATCCTCTTCGTCATCCCCAGCCAGTACAACACATAGGAAATTCTTCTCTCCTTACAGGACTGAGCAAAAAAAAAAAAAAATAAAATATAAAAAATTTTAAATTAAAAAAGAAAATAGTAAAAAAAAAGATAAAATTGACCAAAGTTGAAATCGGCACGGTTTTTAGGTTGATACGGAAAATATTCCGATCACCGCTTTCGGCATTATTTTAGTGATAATCTGCCGCATAATCTATTAACTATCCGCGCCATTTTCGGCGCTTCCTGTTCCATTTTAGGCGGCCAGCAAATCAGCTTAGAGCATAGAGCAGGTGAGCTGGGTGTGCGACATCATGACTGTGATGTGTATGGCTTTTCATTGGCTGAAAAATCACATGACCTCTTCGTTTTGCAGTAGAAAAAGCGTTTCACTGTTCATCAACAGTGTTTCAGTGAGCAGGACGTGTTTGCCTAGATCTCTCCCAAATAACACACAGCCACACATGCTCAGAGACACAGTTCTCTTTATTCATAACAGATTAACTATGCTTTTAGCTGTGAACATTAGAACATAGGTATATTAGAGAATTTCAGCTATTAGTTAGTTAGACAGAGACTTTTTAAAAGGAGGCACTAGCCTGTACAGCCTGGGTGTGCGCGCGAACACAGGCATACAGACAGGCAAGGCAGGCTTTGAAAGGAGAGTGTATATGGGCAGCCCAGACTCTGCTTTGAACCTGCATTGAAATGGCTTTTTTTACCAGTTTTTTTGCCTAGCGACACCATACCGTCCACCTCCACCTGAGGTGAAATAGTACCATTTATTTTGTTCAGCCCAGTTTTGTATCAAAGACCCCACCTTGTACTTACATTAGGATACAGAAATTTTATAGTAACTGCTGTTGTATTTCATGTGCAAAACCCACCTTTTTATTATCCGTATCTTTTTAAATAGGTGTTTTCACTTTGGCGCAGCCCATTTTTGTTCAAAGACGCCACTTTGTAACTTATATTAGGATACAGAAATTTCTAGTATTGCCAGTTTATTTCATTGGTGCAAAACCACCCACCTTTTATTATCCATATAATTTTTATATAATAGGTGTTTTTCCACTTGGCGCAGCCCAGTTTTGATCAAAGACCCACCTGTAACCTTATAAGTTAGGATTTCAGAAATTTTGCTATAATTGCAGGTGTATTTCATAGGTGCAAAAAACCCACATTTAATTATTTCCTATAATTTGAAATAGGTGTTTTTTTACATTTGGGCACAGCCAGTTTTTGTTCAAAGACCCACCTGTACTTATTTTTAGGATACAGAAAATTTGCTAGTTAATTGGCAGGTGTATTTCATAGGTGCAAAACCCCACCTTTTATTTTCGTATAACATTTAAATAGCCTGTTTTTCACTTTGATGTGGCCAGTTATTGTTCAAAGAGCACCTTGTACTGAAATTTGAATAGAGAAATTTTGTGGTATACTTGCTGTGTATTTCCATTTGGTGCAAAACCCACCTTTTCTTATCCGTATAACATTTTAAAATAGCTGTATTTCATGTTTTGTGGCAGCCCTAGTTTTTTTTTTTTTCAAATAGCCCACGTTTACGACAATTCTGATAGAAAAATTTACTAGCAACTGTTCTCGATTGTCATTGCTGCAAAAAACGCAATTTCTCCTCTGTGAAACTTCTGAATATTTTTATTGCGCTCAATGAATCTCTGTTTGCCGCAGATAGCGCACTTGTATGATAGTTTGTTGAAAACTATCAATTCCTAGTCCTACTGGGCAGTTGTAAATCCCTGGGACTGGAGGAAGAACACTGTTGATTTTGTATTATGGTTATTCAACCAAACCGAATTTCACAGTTATTTGCTAGAAATTCAGTTTCTAATCCTAGTTGGCTGTAGGAAATTAGAGGGATTTAAGAATAGCTGTGATTTGCCATCTTTCAATAAGAGTCTGTCAAAAACTCTTCCATACCTTCTTAAATTTGTATCTTTCTGTACATGGAGTGAAATGCAGGTGGTAAGCGAGCAAAGAGGGGTGTAGGACATGGAGGTAGAAGTACGAGAGAAGGTGCTCCTTCCAGTGCTGGCGACAACACGGAAGCCAGTGGATCGTCGGATGCAGGACCGTCAGGTCTGTAATCGCTGAGTCAGGGCCCTGTGAAGCTCAGTAACGAACAGCGTCGCCAATCTGTTCTTCAGTGGTTAATGCAAACTGCATCCAGCAGTCTTACCTCCTCGTCCTCCCAGACACGGCCACAAATGTCATCATCATCAGCATGGGTCATGCGGGTTTTGGGGTCATACTGCGGTCCAGGACAGGCATAGTCAATGTCCAGTGAAACTAAAATGGTGGTTGAAAGACTCCTTTTTCCGGAAGTTTTTAAATTTGGGGTCATGCAGGTTTGGGGCTCATGCTGTGGCCCAGGACAGGTATAGTCAATGTTCAGTTCAACTAAAATGGTGGTTCAAAGACTCCTTTCTCAGGCACTTTTTAATCTGTGGGTCAGACAGGTTTAAGGGTCATGCTGTGGCCCAGGACAGGTATAGTCAATATCCAGTTCAACTAAAATGGTTGTTCAAAGACTCATTTTTCAGGCACTTTTTAATCTGTGGGTCAGACAGGTTTAAGGGTCATGCTGTGGCCCAGGACAGGTATAGTCAATGTCCAGTTCAACTAAATATGTGGTTCAAAGACTCCTTTTTCTTGCACTTTTTAAATCTGGGGGTCATGCAGGTTTGGGGCTCATGCTGTGGCCAAGGACAGGTATAGTCAATGTCCAGTTCAACTAAATATGTGGTTCAAAGACTCCTTTTTCTTGCACTTTTTAAATCTGGGGGTCATGCAGGTTTGGGGCTCATGCTGTGGCCCAGGATAGGTATATTCAATGTCCAGTTCAACTAAAATGGTGGTTCAAAGACTCCTTTTTCCGGCATCTTTTAATCTGTGCGTCAGACAGGTTTGATGGTCATACTGTGGTCCAGGACAGGCATAGTCAATGTCCAGTTCAACTAAAATGGTGGTTCAAATACTCCTTTTTCCGGCACTTTTTAATCTTTGAGTCAGACAGGTTTAATGGTCATACCGTGGTCCAGGACAGCTATAGTCAATGTCCAGTTCAACTAAAATGGTGGTTTAAAGACTCCTTTTTCCGGTGCTTTTTAATCTGTGGGTCATGCAGATTTAAGGGTCATGCTGTGGTCCAGGACAGGGATAGTCAATGTGCAGTTCAACTAAAATGGTGGTTCAAGTAATACTGCCTTCTGTCACTTTTTAATTTGTGGGTCATGAAGGTTTAAGGCTCATGCTGTGGTACAGGACAGGGATAGTGAATAGTCTGTCAGTTTTTTTCTGTGACTCTTGTTGCCTAATTGTCTTGCCTAAGATGTAGCACGTATCCATTTTACTGTTGTGGATGTTAATTCCAGCTTCTCCAGCCCTGTTTGGGTGTAAGAATGAAGGTGTTGTTCCTCTCCCATAGACTTAAGGGTCATCGGCGATTATCTATTATCGGATATCGGCATGATAATTGACGATATTGACTATCGATCCTATGGCGATAGTTGACGCAATCGCTTTTCATTACTAATTACGCAACCTGTTTGTCCTACATATACCTTGCCACATGGGCACTTAAGCATATATATAACACCATTTGTTTTACAAGTAAAAGATTCTTTTAACGGAATCGAAAAACCTTGTGTCGGATGTGATATAGAAGGGCCTTTTAAGATACTAGAACAATTGGAACATGATAAACATGGAAAGGTGCATTTCTGATTAGACCCTTTTCTTTGTTGTCTAGTGCATTTTACAGGACGTATATCCGAGCGAACTAATTGATCGCCAATAGTACTGCCTTTTTTAAAAATAAATCTTGGAACTTGTTTGAACACATGTCCGAACGTGTTATGCCAATACTTTTTGATGGTGTGTCTAATCAAACCTTTGTGTTTGTCGTAAGTACCCACAAAAAAAATCCTATCTTGTTTTTTTACCTTGGTTTTTAAAAATTGTTCCCTGGGACAGTGAAAAATTGCCATACCTATTTTAAGTACAGAATCCCTATCATATCCTCGTTCCGTTAACTTCTATACAATTTTGTAAATGATGTTCAAATATTCCTGATCTGTGCTACAAATTCGTTTAGCTCTGACAAACTGTCCCTTAGGGATCCCTTAGAATGTTTCTGGAGAATGGTAACTATCTCTATGCAACATGCGGTTTCTCTCCATTGGTTTGGAATACATAGTTGTAGTTAATTGATGATCTTCCAATTTTACTTCTACATCCAAGTATTGGATTTTCTTAAAATCTTTGGTTATTGAGAAAGAGATTAATGAATGACATGTGTTTAAATATGTTACAAATAGATCCAGTTCTTCTTCTCACCCCCATCAGAGAAAGAAGACGTTGTCCACATAGCGGACCCAGAGTACTAAACTGGAGCTATACTGTGAAGACTATACATAATTTTTCTCAAAATGTGACATGTATAGATTTGCAAAGCTCGAAGCTACTGGTGAGCCCATGGATGCACCCTGGCATTGTACGTACAGGTATTCACCAGAGAAGTTAACAGAATGAACCTATGATAGGGATTCTGTACTTAAAATAGGTTTGGAAGAGATAAAAACAATAGACAGACTGAAAGTTCATCTATGGATTCTGAAGATTCTAGTAGAACATCAACACGCTCATCCTCTAAGAGAAACAATTGTAATGAACCTTTTTTACAAGATTCCATACAACAAACCGCACCGATAAAAAACCCAAAAAAAAGGGGAAACAAGGAAAGCAATATAGAAGAAATATGCATGCAGGCAAGAAAAGCCAAGAAATAGAAACAAAATAAGATTTGACGGTTAATCTTACATGTCGTAACGACTCAAGATCAACAAAGTTTACTTAATAAAGGATTAAACTTTGATCTAGTACAAGAAAATAAATTGTTTTCTTTTGTGACTGATTTTTAAAAGATGTGCCGCAAGAAAAGAATTAAAATGCACTTTAAAGAATCAATTTGAGGTCATCTCGATGTGCACCATATATTAACGCAACATCTGAATAAAAGAAGTCATTTCGATCCGGAGATAAAATCCCCTTCCTTGGAGGTCTTTGAAAAACTTGTGGTCCAAGAAGTTACACAGAAATGGGAAAGTTGCCATAGATGAATTAGATCTAACATTACACCTGGAGAGAAACGAGCTATTCATGAATTGAGAAATGATGCATCTATAACAATAAAGAAAGCTGATAAGGGTGGAGTTACGGTTCTGATGGAAACACAAATGTATATAGAAAAAGTTCATAGACAATTACAAGATCAAAATGTCTATAAAAAAATTAGACTTGGATCCAACAGAAGAAATTAGAAAAACCATCTTGAACATACTGGACGAAGCTGTAGAATCAGGACTTATAAGCAATTCTATTAAAAATCTATTGATAGCACAAAATCCACGTATACCCGTGTTGTATCTAGTTCCCAAAATACATAAAGCAAATCCTCCCCCGGGTCGCCCGATAGTTTCGGGAGTGGGATTGATATTAGACCCTTTAGCGGTTTACATAGATACCTTCTTACAAAAGTTAGTATATCGCGACAAAAAATGCTTGAAAGATACAGGACAGTTTTTGAATTGTATACAACAAACAGACTGTAGTCAGGTCACACTTATGGCTACTTTAGATGTAAAAAGTTTCTTCACCAATATCCCAATAGAAGAAGGGAGCCAATTGATTAGGGAGCCGTTAAGTAATGAAGCAACATTATCCAATACATTCATTTAATTCTTAATGCGGTTGTTGTTGGTGGTCCTCACAAAAAACTTATTTCGCTTTGGTGAATCCCTGTACGTACAATGCCAGGGTGCGTCCATGGGCTCACCAGTAGCTCCGAGCTTTGCAAATCTATACATGTCACATTCTGAGAAAAATTATTTATGGTCTTCACAGTATAGCTCCAGTTTTGTACTCTGGGTCCGCTATGTGGACAACGTCTTCGTCAGAAGAAGAGCTGGATATATTTATAACATATTTAAACACATGTCATTCATTAATCTCTTTCTCAATGACCAAAGATTTTAAGAAAATCCAATACTTGGATGTAGAAGTAAAATTGGAAGATCATCAATTAACTACAACTATGTATTCCAAACCTATGATGAGAAACCGCATGTTGCCTAGAGATAGCTACCATTCTCCAGAAACATTCAAAGTGATCCCTAAGGGACAGTTGTCAGAGCTAAACGTATCTGTAGCACAGATCAGGAATATTTGAACAGCATGTACAAAATTGTAGAGAAGTTAACAGAACGAGGATATGATAGGGATTCTGTACTTAAAATAGGTATGGAAATATTTCGCTGTCCCAGGGAACAATTTTTAAAAACCAAGGTAAAAAAACAAGAAGATAGGATGTTTTTTGTGGGTACTTACGACAAACACGAAGGTTTGATTAGACACACCATCAAAAGGTATTGGCATATTTTGGCCAAAGATAACACGTTCGGACATATGTTCAAACACGTTCCAAGATTTATTTTTAAAAAAGGCCGTACTATTGGCGATCAATTGGTTTGCTCGGATATACGTCCTATAAAACGCACTAGAAAACAAAGAATAGGGTCTAATCAGAATGGCACCTTTCCATGTTTATCACGTTCCAATTGTTCTAGTATCTTAAAAGGCCCTTCTATATTACATCCGACACAAGGTTTTTCGATTCCATTAAAAGGATATTTTACTTGTAAAACAAGTGGTGTTATATATATATGCTAAAGTGCCCATGTGGCAAGATATATGTAGGGCAAACAGGTTGCGTAATTAGAACTCGCATTAATGAGCATAAATCAAATATTAGGACATTTTTGAAACTTGCGTTAGTTAAGGAATATCATTCAGATATAGAAATTGGTTCCAAAAAATATGGTGAAACTACAGTGGTACGTCACTTTGCAGAAATGAAACACCAAGTAAGTGATCTAAAATGGTGCATCTTAGAGGAAGTCACTAGTTCAGATATAACATCATTACCTAATAAACTACTCCAACGGGAGGCATTTTGGATCTTTTATTTAGAATCCTGTGTTCCAAAAGGATTAAATGAAATGCTTACTCTTAAGTCGTTTTTATAGATTAGTATGTTTAGAATAATGTATAGTCTTAATAATTTCATGTATTAAGCAGTTTTACACATTAGGATATAAATTTTTAAAAATCGCCAGGGCATTAGTATGCAAATTGTGATTCCCTATTTAAGAGTGTGTTACAGCTTAGTGCGCATGCCTGAAGAAAAAGTATTGACCTTTGAAACGTCGCAGGTGCTCTGCACCTAGTGCAGCGGCACTTCTCCTCCACAACGTCTTTGAACGAATCTATGGAATTCTCATAAAAAGGATAAGCATGTTTCCATTAATCCTACGGGATGAGTAAATGTGCGGTAAGCCAATGTGGCGATGTAATGTTGTATACACTTATGAACATGTAAAGTTTGATTTTAATGTTTTTTTGGTTGCTATTAGTCTCTTTCTAAAGCGTATATGTGAAGGAACTGGAGATTCCTTAATTGGCAATACTAGACCCACGCTGGTCAAATAAGGGATTGTATGCAATATAATTATTTTTTAAATGTCTTTTATTTTTTTTACAACATTTGGAGGCTTGTAAATTTAGTAATAATTTTTTAACATTTTCAAGAAAATTTGCAAAATTGATTTTTTTAGACCAGTCCAGTTCCAATGTGGCTTTGAGTAGCCTATATGTTACATACCCTCAAAATGACTCCTTGTAACAAACAACACCTTTTAAAGTATTTAAAACAGCATTTAGGTTGCTTATTACCCTTTAAGTGATTTACAGAAGTTAAAGCAAAGTGGAGATGAAGTTTCAAAATGTCACTTTTTTTGCAGATTTCAAATATTTATCCATTATTCACTAGAGCATGATAGATGATAACAGGAAAATGCAACTCAATATTGATTCCTCTGATTCTTCAGTTTTTAGAGATACCTCATGTGGCCTTAGTGAACACAACAAGCTTTAAAAAAGAAGGAGCACCTACTGGATTTTGGGGTCTCATTTTCATTCCGATTTTCTTTAGACACCATTTCAGGTTTGTGGACAGCCTAAGGTGCCTACTCATTTTGTAAACTACACCCCTTAAGGAATATATTCAGGGGGTTAATAAGTATGTCAACCCGAAAGGTGTTTCACAAATTTTTAGCGTAAGGGTTGGTCCACACGGCTTATTCAACCCGTAATTGCGGGACGGATTTCACCCACAATTACGGCTTGAGTAAGGGGCGGGGGCGCTGCCCGCCGGCCCCATAGACTTTCATTATCCACGGCGCGTATCCCACCGGGATAATGAACAAGTCACTTTCTCCCCGCCCAGCAGATTCGCCGAGCAGGAATGAGAGACGGAATCCATAGTTCTCTATGAGAACTGTGAATTAGCGTAATGGCTGGGACGGATTTCAGCCGTATTGCAGCGCAGTACAGCACGCAATACGGCTGTATTACGGTTCCGGACGCGGAAGTGGATCCACTGGACCACCACAAGCGATGGTGTAAGCCACGCCAGGGAACGGAATCTAAGTAGGTCCCGGTTTTCACCAGAGCCCGCCGCAAAGCGGGATGGACTTGCTGCGGCGGGAGTCTACCAGGTCGTTACCCCTGACGTGACTTGCTTGCGGTGGCAGCCGAAGTATAGCGTGGTGCAAAATCGTCAGGCAGGCTCGTAGTCGGGGTCAGGCAGAAGGTCAGGGCAGGCGGCTATGGTTCGTGGTCGTGGACAGGCAGGCGGTCAGGGCAGGCGGCAGAGATTCGTGGTCAAGAGACGGAAGCGAGGATACGGTACACGGTAGATCAGGACGAGGCAATAGGGAACGCTTTCTCAATAGGCAAGGCACTAAAGATCCGGCAGGGAGCGGGCGGAAGCGCCCAGGTGAAATAGAGGCAGTGCCCGGCAATTACCCAATTACCGGCGCACTGCCCCTTTAAATCTCACAGAGCCGGCGCGCGCGCGCCTTAGATCACAGGAACACGCGCGCCGGACAGCAGGAGGCTGCAGGGACACAGGAGCGCGGCCGGGTAAGTACTGATGCGCCGGAGGGCGAGTGCGCCCGCCGCCCGACACCCGGGCAGCGGCGGCACTCGTCCCGGGGACCGGGGCAGAGCTGCGCCGGCGCCCGCAGGAGGGATCGCGGGCGCCGGTCGCAACAGTACCCCCCCCCCCCTTAGCCCTCCCCTTCTTCCTGGCCTGGAGGAATCTCTGCAGCAACTCACGGTCCAAGATGTTGTCCTCCGGCTCCCACGATCTCTCCTCAGGACCAAACTCCTTCCAGTCAATCAGGAAACACTGCCTTCCCTTGATGGTCTTCATGTCCAGGATCTCATTTACAGTGAAGATGTTGGCGGCCTCCGCTTCAGAATATGGAGGCTTGATCCTCTGGGAAAAACGGTTCAGGACCACAGGCTTCAACAAGGAGACATGGAAGGAGTTGGGAATACGCATAGTGGGTGGGAGCCGGAGTTTGTAGGCAGCCGGGTTGATGCGGGCGAGTACTTCAAATGGTCCTACGTACCGGGGCCCCAATTTGTACGAGGGGATCTTCAGCCGGATATATCTGGCCGATAGCCAGACCTAGTCGCCAGGCGAAAACACTGGGGAGGGTCTTCTATTCTTGTCCGCTTGGACTTTCATGCGTGCGGATGCATGCTGCAGAGACTGGCGCGTCTGTTTCCAAATGGACACCATATCTTGGGCAAAAGTATCCGCTGCCGGCACTTCTGATGGTGGAGACAATGGTAATGGAGGGCGGGGATGCTGGCCATAGACGATGAAAAATGGCGAGGTTCCAGTGGATTCCGACTCCAGGGAGTTATAGGAAAACTCCGCCCAAAGAAGCAAGCTGGCCCAGTCATCCTGTCGAGCCGAGACAAAATGTCGTAAATAGCCCCCCAGGATCTGATTGATCCTCTCCACTTGGCCGTTCGTCTGCGGGTGGTAGGCGGAAGAGAAATCGAGGTTCACCTGCAACCGAGAGCAGAGGGCCCGCCAGAACCTCGACACAAATTGGACCCCCCGATCCGAGACAATGTGCTGCGGAAGTCCGTGTAGGCGGAAGATGTGGAGAAAAAACTGGCTGGCCAACTGGGGGGCAGAGGGCAGCCCTGGCAACGGGATAAAGTGCGCCATCTTCGAAAAACGGTCCGCGACCACCCAGATGACCGTGTTGCCCGAAGAGGGAGGCAGATCCGTGACGAAATCCATTGCCACATGAGTCCAAGGGCCCTAGGGATGGGCAGAGGCTGGAGCAAACCGCGGGTTTGTGTGCGAGGAGTCTTGTACGAGCCAAGTAACGCAGGGACTTCACGAATCCTTGATGTCCCCAGCAGACTCTGGCCCCCAGTAAAAACGAGCGATTAGGAGGAAGGATTTGCGTGCTCCTGGGTGACCGGCCACAAGAGAACAGTGTCCCATTTCAAAATTCTCCTGCGGAGCGCAGGACGGACATAAGCCTTCCCTCGAGGACCCTTTCGCAGATCTACTGGAGCCACCGAGATCAGGCGTTCGGGGGAAATTATATGTTTGGGGTGTGACCTCCTCACCAACACATCGGAGACACGGGAGAGGCGACATCGGCCTGATGTTCTTCTCTGCTGGCGAAAATGTATCTGGAATTGAATGCGCGAGAAGAACAGGGACCACCTGGCTTGATGTGGGTTGAGGCATTGGGCCGATTGGAGGTATTGAAGATTTTTATGGTCGGAGTAAATGGTGATGGGGTAGCGTGCGCCTTCCAGAAGATAACGCCACTCTTCTAGGGCTAGCTTGATAGCCAGCAACTCCCGGTCTCCGATGGTGTATTTCTCTCTCGCAGGGGAGAAAGTTTGGAGAAGAAAGCACAGGTGACCATCTTGCCTTTAGGTCCCTTCTGCGTCAGACTTGCGCAAGCCCCGACCGAGGAGGCATCCACCTCCAGAAAGAATGGCTTCTCGGAATCAGGCCTGGTCAGGACGGGCGCAGAGGCGAAGGCTGCCTTAAGTTGAGCAAATGCCTTTTCGGCCTCTGGCGGCCACTGCCTAGGGTTGGAGTTCTTCTTGGTAAGTGCAATGATAGGTGCCACCAAGGTAGAATAATGCAGGATAAACTGACGATAGTAATTCGAGAAGCCCAGGAAGCGTTGTATAGCTCGTAGGCCCACCGGCCGGGGCCACTGCAAGACAGCCGACAACTTGGCAGGATCCATCTGTAACCCGCGGTCCGAGATGACGTAACCAAGGAACGGGAGGCTGGTCTGGTGGAAGAGACATTTCTCTAATTTAGCGTAGAGGTGGTTGGCACGTAGCCGCTCCAATACCAGGCGGACATGTGAGCGATGAGTCTCCACATCGGCAGAGAACACCAGGATGTCGTCTAGGTAGACCACGACACACGTGTAAAGGAGATCCCGGAAGATATCGTTCACAAATTCTTGGAAGACTGCTGGGGCATTGCACAGACCGAAGGGCATGACGAGATATTCAAAGTGTCCATCCCGTGTGTTAAAAGCAGTCTTCCACTCATCCCCCTCTCGAATGCGGATGAGGTTGTAGGCCCCTCGCAGGTCAAACTTGGAGAAAATTTTTGCTCCGCGAAGCCGGTCAAACAGTTCCGTGATCAGCGGCAAGGGATAGCGTTTTTTCACCGTGATTTTGTTAAGGCCCCGATAGTCGATACACGGCCGTAAAGAGCCATCTTTCTTCTGCACGAAGAAAAATCCTGCCCCCGCCGGGGAGGAGGATTTGCGTATAAAGCCCTTCTGCAGGTTGTCCCGAATGTAGGTCGACATGGCCTGGGTCTCCGGTACCGACAGTGGGTAAACCCTGCCCCTAGGAGGACTGGCTCCCGGCAGTAGATCGATAGGGGTGATGAGGCGGAAGGATCTCGGCCTGCTTCTCCGAGAAGACGTCCGCGTAATCCCGGTATTCCGTGGGCAGACCTGGCAGAGGCCTGGAGGACAGTTGGGAAGGAACGGAGCGCACCGTGCGGGGTGCCACCAGGCAAAGGTTCCGGCAGTCAGGTCCCCAGCGCACGACCTCGCCTGTCTTCCAATTAAGCGTAGGGGCATGGCGCTGCAGCCACGGAAGCCCCAACAGGATTGCTGAGGAACATTGAGACAGCACGTATAGGGAGATCTTCTCCTTGTGCAAGACGCCCACGTGGAGGGTCACTGGCTTGTTCCTGTACTGAATGGAGTCTTCAAGGAGCTCCCCTGTGACCGAGGATATCACCAACGGCTTCTCCAGTATAACCACTGGAAGCTGATACCGGGATACAAGGGCGGCGTGGATAAAATTCCCGGCGGAACCGGAGTCCAGGAACGCAGGAGCCTGGAATACAAGTCCCGAGTCAGTCTTGATCTCTACTGGCATAGTGAGGCACGGAGAGGAAGAGTTCTCACCTAGGGATGCCTCCCCAACATGGCCTAGGTGTGGGCGTTTCCCGGATGTTGGGGGCGAAGCGGACAGCTCCTCCGAAAATGATTTGGGCTGGCGCAGTACAGGCACAGCTTTTCTGCACACCGACGGGATAACTCTTGTTCAGAGATGTGAGCCTGATCCACCTGCATGGGCTCTTTCCCAGACGGTAAAGGAAGGACTGGAGGCCTCTGGAACACCAGAGCCAGGCATGGCAGACGGTGGGGTCGCGCCAGGTCGCGATCTTGGCGCAGCTCTTCTTGCCTCTCTGCGAAGCGCATGTCTATGCGGGTGGCCAGGTGGATTAATTCGCTTAAAGAGGATGGCAAATCTCTTGCTGCAAGGGCGTCCTTAACCCTGCTGAAAAGGTCCTTCTTAAAGGTGGCGCAAAGTGCGGCGTTAGTCCAGGACAGCTCTGATGCCAGGGTGCGAAGGTGTACTGCGTAATCTCCGACCGAGGTTTCGCCCTGGCGCAGGTTCAAGAGTGCCATTTCCGCAGATGATGCCCGGTCTAGCTCTTCGAAGACACTGCGGAATTCAGAGAGGAAGGCAGGCAGGTCCGCAGTCACTGGATCGCTCCTGTCCCAGAGAGGTGTAGCCCTGGCCAGGGCCTTCCCGGACAACAGGCTGACCACAAACGCCACCTTGGAACGTTTGTCCCCCATTAGCTAAATGTGCATTGTGCACTGGGTGAGGAATCCCCTGAAGAGCTTGGCGTCGCCGTCAACGAGCTTGGGTCCAACGGGTCAGTGCGCGCGGAGCGGAGGCGGCACAGGGGAGGTGAAGGCTGCTGTGTGGTAGTAACGAGCTGCTGCATCATAGTGGTCAAACTTATCCAGCTGTTTGCGCCTGTGGGCCAGTTGATTGAGACTGCTGGGCACACCACGCGAGGAGAGGTCCGCCAAAAAGGGAAAGCGGTACCTTGGGGGGATCCTTTGGCCCCGGATCTTACTTTTTCACGGCCCCGGGGACGTAGAAGTGGATCCCTGACCCCCGAAAGCATGGGGGAACCCCGCCAGGAACAAGCCCTAAGTAGGCCCGGGTTTTTTCCACCAGAGCCCGCCGCAAAGCGGGATGGACTTCCCGCGGCGGGATTTCTAACAGGTCGCTACCCAGACTGTTTTTCTTGCTGGGAAAGCCGGGGTTTGTTCCCGGGGTACAAAATTTAAAAAGACAGGCTCGTAGTCGGGGACGGGCAAAGGGTCAGGACAGGCAGTTTTTGGTTCGGGTGGGACAGGCAGGGGTCAGGGCAGGCGGCAGAGATTCATGGGCCCCAGGAGACGGAAGAAAAAAGGAAGGGTACCGGTAGATCAAATAGAAAACTGGAAACGCTTTCTAAAATGGGCAAAGGCACTAAAGACCCCGGGCCCGGGAGTGGGGGGAAGCCCCCAGGTAATATGAGGCAGTCCCCCAAATTACCCAATTACGGGTGCCCCCGGGGCCCCTTTTAAAATTTTTCCCCCCAAGGGGGCCGGCGCGCGCCCCCTAGGGGGCAGGGGGAAACGCGCGGGGCCAAAGCAGAAAGGAGGCTGCAGAGAAAACGGGAGCGCGACCGGGATGAGAATTTGGCGCCAGGGGACGATTTGCGCCCGTCGCCCGACACCCGGCAGCGGCGGCACCCGTCCCGGGGGAACAGGGGCCCAGAGGCAGAGCCACACGGCGCCTCCCAGCCCAATTGCGGGCTGGGGGGCCCCGGTTCACAAAAATTTTTAAACTCCATGTAAGCCCTTTTTTTTGCGGGATGAACTGATTTAAAATTTTTTGGGTACTCCCTTTTGGCGTTTAAAAGGAATTTTTTTTGATCTTTTTTTTCCATTTTATTTGAAGCAGGAAAACAAAAATCAAAAAATTATTATTTGGTTTTAAAAACAGCATTCTTTAAGGGGTTAAAAAAATAAACGGGAATTAAATAACACTAGATTTTTTACACCGGGCGATACCAATTTATGAAACTTTTTTAGTTTGTCTTTTTTGGGGGCGGTTGCCTTTTGTAAAAGGGGAAAGGGGGGTTTGTACATGATTTTTTTTAAATTTTTTAGAATTTTTTTTTTAATTTTTTTTTTTTTTTAAACCTTGTCCACATAGGGGATTTGGGAATCGTGAACTTTAGATCACGGTTAAAATGCTTAGCAGTAAAAAAAAGGCAGAAACTGCTATGCTTTTAAACGCATTCACTATGCCTGGCCAAGCCCTCAGGGCACAGCTAGGCGTAGTGACATAAGCGGCCCAAACCTTTGGAACCCTTTTGTTAGCCCCCCGGGTTTAAAAAAAGAGAACACTAGCCCCTTGTGTTTGCATCAGGGGAAAGGGGCCCCTGCACCCAGCTAAAGCTTTAAAACTCCCTTGAAACCGGGGTTGACCCCCGGGTTGTGGACGCCCTAGATGGGGCAAGCTCTAGTATACAGCTGGATCCATGCTCCGATCGTGTAGACTTAGATTGTGAGCCCGCACGATGTCCAGAATGTACCTATATGTAAATTTGCGGAAAGGGGTTAGAGAAATAAATTGTTGAAATATATCCCTCTGTTTGAAATTTAGTTTTATAAAATTTATAGGGAAATTTTCTTTTTGATTTAAATTAGGGACAAAAATTAACTTTTTTAAGAATCTAATTTTTGAGGCGCACAGTAATTTTTGTTGTATCTCTGGTGTCATACACTTATCTATACAAGCACATTCTTTAGTGTGGAAGCATTATAATCATTTAAAGTTCATAGACAACATATAATGTGGCCGTAGTGCATTTCTCTAAATTTATAGACTGCAATTTGCCAGCAGAGATCAGGGATTTAGCATATAATTTTAAATATTCAAGCCTGTCCAAAAATGCAATTTAAATTTGTCTAAAGCATTCCCTTCGAATGGTAGCATTAAAACCTGATGAATCATTGCTGATCATTTCAGATCTGTATCGAGCGTAAACCCAGATAAATATACCAAAAACATTGTAGCAAACCATCAAACTGTTACAAAAGAACACAGCTGTTCCCCACTATAACTTCCTGACAGAAATGTAATGTTAGCGTGTGTAATTGAGTTTGATATATCACCCCCTCTGGGCATCTATTGCTACATTTCATATTTTTAAACAAGTGCAAATACATAAAACATCATGCATATTTAACAGATGCATGAATATTATTTTGCATATGTCCTTGCTTTTATTTTGAGGATATCTAAATACATTCAGGTCTATTATGTCAATAAACATATCAAAATAATATAACATTAAATGTATGAAATAAAAAAAATATCCATGTTATTCTGTCATTTGTCACAACAGTTCAAGAAATAATGGAGCACATTTAGTATGGAAAGTCTGCCAGAATTCTGGTGCAATTTGTGGTAGAATACTGGTAAAATGCTTTGCACCAAATTTTATATGTGTCCTAAACAGTCTAATTATGAGCATGAATTATCATTTTGCTGAATACAGGACAAACTGGGGCTTTTTAACATTAGCCTAAGTTTGCACTTTTGACTATTAATATTAATAAGTATGACCCAGAGTGTTATCATAAATTTCCGCATTTTTACCAAACCAAACAGGTTAGCTCCAGGCAATTTTGGTCATGTTAAAATTGCAGGTTATCATAACCATTACACTACTTGATAGTCTAATCACATGATTAAAAGTTGTCATGAAACACAAGCAACACTATTTTATATCAATATGTAACTTACTGTACATGTTCAGTAAAAAAAGGAATAGTGGGAATAAAATTTTTTTTGAATGTTTCGCCCTTTGGTGGTTTCTAGTCTGAACCGGACACTAACAAATTTGCAGAACAATGAAACAACACACCCTTTTAAAACAAGGAGGAAAATGGCTAAAACAGTAGTATATAGACCCTGGAAGGTCAGAGTTCCATGGCCTCTGTTTATTGCTGATCATGGGATGGGGTAGAGGGGTTTGTTCTTCCCTTTCCCCATTGATACTTTCCTCAAGATAGTAAAACCGAAAATTTTAAAATTCAGAAAAAGGGAAAAAAAAAGCTGCTTTCCTTTGAAAAAAGAAAAAAACCCAAAAACTAATTAGTCAACAAGCTAATAACAGAGATGGCGAATTTCCAAAAAAATTTATTCGGGCACTTTTCCCCAATTTTCCGACAAAATTAGTTTCGTTCCGAATTACTTCGCACGAATCGCGTTAAAAAGCAGCATTTCCAGGCTGCAAAGCCCAGGTCTTAGAACGTTGTGCCATGCTTAAATATGCAAAGGGACTTGTTTGGGCTTCATACAAGTTGTTTTTTAGTAAACACGCAGAAAACGCTGCCCGCTCTTAGAACGCTTCCTAAAAAATCCCGGGCA